>CM021104.1:568390-756232 GCA_007115665.2 Sequoiadendron giganteum
AATTTTAGGAGATGGAGGAGGTGAATGAGTTTTCAATGGAATAGAAACTTTGGATGTCGTTATGGATTTTTAATTTGAAGGCATGGCATATTTTTTCTTTGGGATACACATAATTTTGATTGTTGCTTTGGTGGGCCTTTGTGGCCTTTGGGATTAATTGGGATTTTGGATTTGATTTTTATTTTCATTAACATGTCTTTTGGAGGGGACATGATGAGCTTTAGATTCATGTGGATGTTTGGATTTATGCATTTTTACTTTGGCATCCAAAGTGATTTTAGTAGAAATGGGATGGGTAGGAGGTGATGGATGATGTGGAGAAGACATGGATGGAGTGATAGAGGTAAGCTTGTGACAATGGTGTGTGGATGGAGGATGAGAGATAACATGCATGGAGGGGTGCCTTTGTTGATCTTGATTAGGAGTTATGAAGTTAGGATTTTTATGTTGTGCACTAGGGATAGGTGGTGGATGGATGAAAGGATGAATAGGATGAGATGGAGGAGGTGAATTTGGGATATAAGGACCCAAAATAGACTGTGTATAAGGAGGATGTGTGAAGTTTGGTGGAGGGTTATAAGGACCCAAAATGGATTTAAAAGATGAAGGGGGAAGATGGATTATTTTTTTGAGGTAATATGATGGAGGAGGGGGGATGGAGGTAAATGGTTTGGTAGAATGATGGGAAGTGCTTTGCATTCCTTTGGAAGAAGCTTGTTTAGGATGCATGGAGGTTGTACCAACATTTTTGGATTGTGATTCTTGGGATATATATCCAAGACCTTGTGTACCTGGATGTTCTTTGACTTGGATGGGATCTAAAGTACCTTGCTCATGAAGGCCTAAACCTTTTCCTTGATAGTTCATGTTCTTGAGCATGTGATCTATGGTAGGATGCTTATTCTTTTGGAAGCATGATGCGAGTCCATTAGCAGGTGGAGCGGGAAGGGTGGTGCATATAATTTGTTTTTCTTCTACAAGAAGACCACCATGGATGAGTGTAATGTTTCCAAGGTGGTATAAAGTGGTGTTGGGGTGACAAGGCTAGGCAATGATGGAGGATCATGTAGTGGAGATGAGGGGATAGCAACATCAGGAGGAATGAGTGATAGGGGATCAGAAGAGGGATTAGATGGTATGCCAGGATCTAGATTTGTGGTAGTGGGTGATAAGGGCTCATGAGATGGGGTGATTGGATATTGGGTGCAAAGGGGATCATGGGATGGAGTGAACAAGCTAGTGTGATCTTGAGATGGAGTAGATAGGATGGTAGGATCAGGATTCAGTTGAGGAAAGGAATCGTGAGATGGGATGGATGTGGGACTATGTTCTTGGGATGGAGTGGATGGGGTGCTAGGATCGAGATTTGGAGGAGGGGATATGCTTGTATGTTTTGGATCAAGCCCTTGGCATGGCTCATCATGTGTGGGAGGAACGATGATAGAGGAGTGTTGGAGGAACTCCTCAGGTGGGGGAGATAGGAGGATGGACGATTCATGAAGGTCATGGGATTGAAGTTCGGTAATATTAGGACTAGGAGGAGTGGATTAGGTGGATCTAGTAGTAGAAGATGGGGATTCAATGGATTCGATGGGTTTGAGAGGCTCAACCATTTGGATTATGTTAGGAATGGTAATGAGAGTGATAGGTGTAGGATGGAGGATGGCCTCATCACTAGTGACTGTACATGATAGAGTGGGAGGGAATTATTCCACAACATCAAGATGTGGATGTGGTGATGTCTCTTCTATCATGAGTCCTTGTATGACATTTGGAAGGGATGTATGATTAGGTGGGGTGATAGGAATGGATGGAGGATTAGGGATGGTTGGAGGACTAGGATTAGGGATTGGTGGATTAGGGTTAGATGAGGGGATGGGAATGGATTGAGTATTGGAGATTGGTGGATTAGGATTAGATGAGGGTATGGAAGTGGATGTAGAACTAGGAGGAGATGGAGGATTAGATGAGTGGATGGGTGGATTAGGATTAGGGATTGGAGGATTAGATGAGTGGATGAGTGGATTAGGATTAGGGATTGGTGGATTAGGATTAGATGAGTGAATGGGACTAGATGGAGGACTAGGTGGGTTATGATTAGATGGAGAATTAAGATATAATGCAGTGAAAGGGGGAGTGATGTAAGAGGATGCATATGCTGGATTAGATTGGGAAGATTGGGATGGTGGGTAATAGTAGGAAGATGTGGATGATAGATGAGGATGAGAAGATTGGGATGATTGATAATAGTAGGAAGATGTGGATGATGGACTAGGATGGGGAGATGTGGGTGGCAGATTATCATAGGAGGACATGGATGGAGGATTAGGATAGCAATATGTGGAGGTTGGATTAAGGTAGGGATATTGGGATGGTGGATTGTGATAGGAAGGTGTGGATGTTGGATTAGAAGAGGAGGATTGAGGTGGTGGAATACCATAGGAAGACATGTATGGTGGGTTGGCATACAAGGATATGGAGGATAGATCAGGATAAGAAGATTGAGATTGTGGATTAGGATAAGAAGAATATTGGGATGGTGGATTATGATAGGAAGGTGCGGGTGTTGGATTAGGATGGGTGATTAAGGTAGAGATATTGGGATTTTTGATGGTGGTAAGGATAGGAGTATGGGGATGGTGGATTACTATAGGAGGATGTGGATGTTGGATAGGATAGAGGTGAAGAGGGAGGACATGATGAATATGTAGATGGTGAGGATATTGGATAATATCCCTTGTCAAGGGTAGCATAAGGATTGTTATTAGATGCATATGAAGGCATGGGGGGATAGTTCAGAGTAGTTAGATTTTGGGAGGTGATTGGAGAAAGCTTGCTAGCAATGATAGCATCAAGGGGATCTATATTACACTCTTCGTGATCAACAAGACTTTCATTATCGTCATCAACGTAGTTAAGATTCTCCTTGACTACTATTATTGGTCGTGCAAGAGGGGGATAAGGATTCATGGTGGATATAGATTAAAAGGAAAGAATAGATGATGGAAAGATAAATAGGATGTATTGGAAGAAGATATAGGTGGACTAAAGCTCAAGTTGGGATTTAGATGAAGCTCAAATGGGGATTCGATGAAAGCTCAAATTTAGAAGACAAGATCAGATGATTGATCAAATAACAGGATGAAGCAGATTCTAGACTTAGTTCAAATATTTGACTTAGATGACATAAGGCACTGACGATCAACTTGGATTGTTAACAGGATGATTACAACACCGAATCTACCTCAAGATAGAAGTATATTGAGCTTGGGTTGTAATGATGATTTATGGATTTAGGACGAATAACAATCAAGATCCAAAACTTAGGCCAACTTGGATATCAACCTCAGAAATGAAGTCTAGAGGATTCATATTGATGAAACGATGACGAACACACGATCTAAGGGGGTTCCAGGATTCTTCTGGATGGTCTAACTGATGAAACAATGACAAACACATGATCTAAGGGGGTTCCAAGATACTTTTGGATGGTCTGACTGATGAAAACATGAGATTTTTAGATGAGGAGGATGATGACGAGATCTTTCATTTGCGGTGAATGACATAGAGAGCAAGAAGGCTTTCAATCACTTGTCTGAGGGCAGAGATGCCCGTTTAGGGCAGGGACACCTGTCCTGGGGCAGGGATGCCTATTCAAGGTAGCGGTGCCTATCTTGGGGCAGGGATGCTTGTCCAAGGTAGGGATGCCTATCCAAGGGTAGGGACGTCTGTTTTGGGGCAAGGTTGCCTGCTCGTGGGCAGGGATGCCCAAACAACCTCTGGACTTGCCCAAACAACCAAACGATGTTGAAAAATAGATAAATAAACTATCAAGATGAGTAAATGGATGCACAAAATGGGTAAATGATCACTCAGAATGGGTGAACAGATGTATGGGGTTGGAGAATGATACTCAAAACAGGTCCCCAGAACAAGTGAATGGCTTCCCAGAACGA
The DNA here is from genome assembly GCA_007115665.2 of Sequoiadendron giganteum. Lineage (NCBI taxonomy): Eukaryota > Viridiplantae > Streptophyta > Pinopsida > Cupressales > Cupressaceae > Sequoiadendron > Sequoiadendron giganteum. The sequence goes on from CM021104.1 coordinate 572,347, forward strand.
GTGAACAACTGGTCAAAAAAGGGGAAAAAAGCTCAAAACGGGCAAATGAATATTCAAAAATGGATGGATGGATGGTCGAAATGGCTAAACAAATACTCTAAATGAGGGAATGACACTCAGAATAGGAAAATAGGTTCCCATAACGGGGTAACGACTAGAAAACAAAGGCTAAAAATGGTTGTTCGGAGGGCAAGTCCACCCCTTTGAGGGAAAGGACACCCAAATCAAAGAGGATGAAGAACAAGGCTGATCAGACAACAAAACGAACCTAAATGAGGTCCTAGATGAAGGAGAACAACCTGTTTTCGCCCATTTTTTTAGGTCAGGGCCACCCCTTTGAGGGAAAGGTTGCCCCTTTAAGGGAAAGATGACCCCTTTGAGGTAAAGGACACCTAAGGCAAGGGAAAGGTCACCCAAATCAAAGAGGATGAAGAACGAGGCCGAGCAAACACCAAAACAGACTTGAACGAGGTCCTAGATGAAGGAGAAAAGGTTGTTTTCGCCTATTTTTTCAGGTCAGGGCTACCCCTTTGAGGTCAAGGTTTCCCATTTGAGGGAAAGGATTCCTAAGTGAAGGGAAAGGTCATCCAAATCAAAGAAGATGAAGAACGAGGCCGAACAGACACCAAAACAGACCTGAACAAGGTCCTAGATGAAGGAGAAAAGGTTGTTTTCGCCCATTTTTCAGGTCAGGGCCACCCCTTTGAGGTAAATAATTCCTAAGCCAAGTTCAAGGTCACCCAAATTAAATAGGATGAACGAGGCCAAAAAATGGCTGAATGGACACCAAAACATATTTGAACGGGGTCTCGGACGGGGAACAAGATGACAAAATGGATGAAGGGATTTGACTAAAAGCATCCAAATGGAGACTTGGAGGGAGGATAGTACCACCAATGGACAAATTTATATGCCTAAAGTGATCAAAACAAGGGCGTGGGCGAAGAACGAGACAAAAAATGACCGAATAGACACTAAAATAGACTCGAATAGGTCCCAGATGAAGCAAAAAAAAGTTGTTTCACCCCTGTTTGGGGGTAGGGTCACCCCTTTTAGGGGAGGGCCACTCCTTTGTGAAATAGGTAAGTCAAATTTTGGGAGTGGTCACCCCTTTGAGGGCGGGGTCGCCTGTTCTGGGCAAGGTCGCCTGTTTGCGAGCGGGGTCGCTCGTTCTATGAAAATTGATCAAATTTGGCTTGGTTTGGATGGAAAAGAGTTGACACAAAAGAAAAAGGTTTCCCCTTTGAGGGAAGGGTTGCCCCTTTAGGTAAATGTCACCTATTCTAGGAAATTGGTCAAATTTGACTTGGTTAAGGTGAAAAACAGCTGAAACAAGAGGGCAGTGATAGGGAGGTTGGAGGAATCAATGAACTATGATTCCTGCTCTAGGTCTTTCTTGAAAGACCTTCTTGGTGTCTTACTTCTCCACCTTAACCTATAGGACCTTCTTGGTGTTTAGGTTCCCCTGGTTCTCCTTGCCAACCCCACTACCATTACAATTCATCTAACCAAATCAATCTTGGTGCCTTCTTTGCAACTCTTCCCTTAGCCCTTAATCCACCCTAAAGGCTAACTTACTCCCAATAATAGATTTCATATTGCAGGGGTGTAGAGATGTTTCAACAGGTTCACACCATCACTTGATGGCTCTTGAGGTTCCTCCTACCTTCATTTGTCCATTGCTTCCACCAAACCCTCATTTAGGGTTAAAAAGGCTACTAGCCTTAGGAGCCCCAATTAGGCCTCCATCTCCGAGAAATCAGGTCTGTTCTCTAAAATTTTCCAAAGGACCTAGAATCTTTCCTTGGGGTTCCTAGTCCACATGCCCACCTCTCAAATATTTTTGGGGTCTTGGACCTTCACTGTCTGTACACAGGCGTAACCCTCAAATTGCACAATTTGGTCTTTTCCAACCTTTTTTCTGACCTTACTGCAGATTGTCTTGCACTCCTCTCATCTGATGAACTGATGGAACTTTCCCATCCTTTCTACACCTTTTCAAGGCTCATTCCTTCCCTCTCCACACCATGGCTTGATAGCGAATGGCCATCCCTGCAAATCAAGTGCTCTGCACTTATTTTGTCTTCTCTAGCCGGGCATTGCCTAGCTCGCCTAGAGGAAGACTTCCTCAATGATTCTAGTGCCACCTAAGACTCCTAACCCTACTGTACATACAAGCATGGAGCCTAGTCACAATTCCCAAAGGACTGCACGTTGGGTACAGAGGGAAGGTGAACTAGACCTCCATCTTCTACTAACTACCTGTCAGAACATCAAATGTAAGGAACAACAAACCTAACAGTAAACAATGCTTGAAAATGAATAGTCTATCTACCTTTTCCCTTCTAGAATTCAAGAACAATTAATCTATCTCTTGCACAATCTAAGTTGCTACCATTAATCCATAAAAGCACTAATGCAAAACAATAACCAGAAATTCACACACACTAATCACTGTTTTTCATAATTTGGAAATGTAAAACCACATCAAAATGCTTCCAACCCAAATTCAATCTTGAGGTTCTCCTTAAATATGGCCTCCAAAACAGTTAAGCTCGACCTTAACCACCCCTTGGCCGCTTGTGTTCAAACCTTATTGTGGCAAAGTTGCAAAATGGGACATTTTGCAACTTCTTGCCAATTTACTAGAGTCCTAAGCAAATGAACTCCAAATCTCAGGAAACCTTCCTAACATCAATCTAATGATCAAACTTAGTCCTAAGCTATCACATCTACTCATTGGTCAACATGACCTTCTTTGAAGCATATAAAAAACAAACAACCCTAGACTAGTTTCTCTAGTGTTTCCTAGTGTTCCTTAGGTGCTCCTGCACCATTCTCCCCCCCTCTGCATAAACTCTAAGGAATGTGAGGAGAGATCAGTGATTCATCAATGCCCTGCTTCTTGAACTGAGCTTCATCCACCCATGTAGCTTCAGACTCTGGTTTCTCCTTCCACTTGATGAGATGCTCCATGAACACCTTATGCCTAGTAGACTTTTGCACTCTTGATTCCGAAATCTTCTCGGCTTGTAGCTTGGCTTGAGGAGGTAAGACTCTGTTACTCACATCCTTCAAGACATCCATATTAGTATGATCCATGTCAATGACTGTCCCCTTATATCTGATCAGATCAGCTACATTAAACACTAGAGAGATGCCTAAATCTATAGGTAACTCCACCTTGTAGGCATTCTTCCCATATTTGCCTAACACCTTACATGGTCCCACTCTCTTCATCTGTAACTTGGTTGACATTCCTTTTTGCAACCTAGACTTGTTGAGGTGTACCATAACATAATCTCCTACTGCAAATTGTAGATCCACCTTAGCTTTCAGCTTGTGAGTTGCCTCTGTAATTGTATTTTTCACTTGCTCCTATATCTCCTTCATGGTCTGAGAGAAATCTTCTGCATGTCCACTCCTATGCTCCATAGCTCCTAGATCTCTGAGCTCACACACACCTCTTGGGTGCATTCCATACACAATTTCAAAAGGACTCTTCCCTGTGGTCCGGTTCGCACTGTCATTGTAGGCATATTCAGCCTGAGATATAACCAAGTCCCATGTCTATCCATACTCCTTGGTTAGGCATCTTAGTAGGTTACCTAATACCCTATTAACCACCTCTGTTTGTCCATCGGTTTGAGGATGGTAAGCTGATCCAAAAGATAGGTTGATTCCTAATCTGCTCCATAGAGTCTTCCAAAAATGACTCATGAACTTCACATCCCTGTCTGATACAATACTCAATGGTAAGCCATGGATCCTTACAATTTATTTAAAGAAAATGTGAGCAATATAGCTAGCATCATGGGTGGTTTTGCAAGGAATAAAGTGACTCATCTTACTGAACCTATCTACCACCACATAGACACTATCAAACCCTGTCTTAGTCTTAGGGAGTCCTACCACAAAATCCATGCTAACACATTCCCATGGTCTATTAGGAATGGGTAAAGGTTGATACAAACCTTCATTACTAGCTCCCCCTTTTGCTTTCATACACACTACACACTGCTCTACATACCTCCTGACATCTCTTGGCAATTTAGGCCAATAGTAGAACCTCTGCACTAGTTCCATTGTCTTGTTGATGCCAAAATTTCCACTAAGACTACCATTATGTTTCTCCTGGATGAGACATTGATCCTCTTGGAACACATAACTGATTCCCCTTGAATAGCAATCCACTTTGCAATGTATACTCTGAGTATCGACTATGAAAGTGATTCTCAAAGTCAGAACATACCTTGTATGCCTTTGAGAAATCTTCATCTTCTTCGTAGAGATCCTTGAAACTGTCTATTCCAATGCTCTTTACTTGTACCTGTTATCAAAATTTCACTACTGTAGCATTTTGCTGCCTACGTATTCATCATATTCTAAAAATGAATTCAGGTGTTGTTTTGCTAATGTTTGAAACAAAAAAAAACTCATTGTTTGCAAAGTAATGTTGTTTTTATTCATGTTGAAAAGTTGAAGTCCCACACAAGTCGTGGGAGTAACCTGATTTGATTTTTAAATCAAATGCTGAGTACATAAAAGAAATGAACACACAACTAAAAATAGCGTAAAAATAAGGAAGGAGGGTGATTCATCATTGCCTGGAATGACAAACCACTGTTGAAGTTGTGTGTTGAAACTCGTCCAGCTTTGGTGTCGCAGCCAGCTCCAGCTTTAAGGTTTATCTGCAAAATTGTGAAGAATGGTGTTAGAGCAATGACAAATTAGTTCCTACCTTATCCCTACGCTACCAACAGAAATGTGATCTCATTCAATAATGCATTCACCAAACGATTAAAAGAAAAGCAGAACATCAAAAGAAGCCTTTGAATCTGTCATATTTTACTAACTTTTTTGTGTCATGTGCAGAAACAGGAAATACAATATTGTTGTTTTTTATTAGTTTCATGATGAGTGGGGTTAAATGTGGCTCCCACAAGGGTTGAGCCCAGCTCATCAAATGTTTAAGTGCAATATGAACATCATAAAATTTGTTTTGTATTATGCCAATTTTTCACAAATTTCACCACAAAGGGTATGAAAAAAGTAAACGACAGCAACGCTGCATTTTAAGTTCATTTCCAAAATGCATCGTTTTTAGTTTTCATGAGAACAGCATTATGCCATCTTGCTGAGTTTTATGAGATGATATCAAAAAATGTATAAAAGAGAGCAACAAACATAGGAACAAATACGTATTTTGCCACTCATATCACTATGTTACGTTACAGCCAAGCTGATGAAGGTCACAATGCTAAGTTGCTGAAAGAGCAAAAAAAAATCAATACATTTTGTTTGCATCAGTTACAACTAACATGATGATGTTTTTCTTTTATCATGATCATAAAGGCAACATCACGTTATTTGCAGAACATATTCGTAAGTCAAAGCTCAGAAATGGATTGCAGCCACATTTGATCATTTTGATAAAATACAGAAACGAAAAGATTCTTTCAAAGTTTCCAAATACCAGATTTAAATTCTATACAGAATGCACATTCCTGTTATTTTCCAGTTTTTTAACCATGTAAGAGATTTTCAGCAGACAGAAAATACAGTTTGTGCTTCAAACAGAGGATACCCATATGGAGGTTTTAATTGCAAAATGCTCAAGGGTCGAGCCCAAGAGGATATTACACAAAAAAATTTCTAAAAACGAGCTCCAGCTCAAGTATTAATGGCGCGGCCAATCAAACAGGCCTGCAATTTTCTAAAAAATTGACAAAGTTTCTGCAGATAAAGCTCGCATTTTTCCTTTCAAGAAGCTTTGAAAATAAGAGGAAAAAATGTGATAATGGCGAACTCTCCCCTGGCGGCTAAGCAAGAGTATGACAGAAGGAAAAAACGTGGCCAATACAAAGACCCAGCAGAAGAGAAAACACAATTTTTCGATTATGAATAAAGAGAAAAGCGTAGCAAGGCTGAACTCACCGTGTGGAGAGCTGGAAATGAAAAGAACTCATAGCTTTGGAGCTGCATCCGGCTCTTTGGAGCTCACAAAATACAGGGGTTCGAGCTCTCCCATGGCGGCAGAACAGAAAAATGATAGTATAAAATGCAAGGAAAATCAGAGATTGTTACATATAGGTCGTGGCCTTAAAGGATTTTGCTTATAAAAAACGAAATAGGGAAAACTTCCAGATCGAGCTTACCTTCAGTCTTCCCACAAAAATCTAAGAAGAATGCGAGCTATGGCGCGAATTACAGCCAGACTTCCAGTCCATGCGCGGCTAGGGTTCTTCTCCATGGCGGCGCCCAGCAAAGAGAAACAAAGGAAATGAAATGAAAGTTGTCATTTCGTTTTTAGGGTTAATACCCTATTTCGACCCAAAGGGAGAAGGCAACGAATCGCCTTAAGTTTTTATTTTATTTTTTCCTCTCTCATGCTTAAGTCGTGGTTTTATCAATTATGCTTGGCAACAAAAGTCTTTCACCGAAATTATATACTTTGGTTTTTATCTTATTTCCTTGGTGAAGACTTTATTTCTATTTTTAAGTTTGCATTTGATTTGATTTTTTTTTTTTTTTTAAATTAATTAAAATATTTTTATTAAAATGATCTATTAAATCATTTTGATAAAGATCAAATAATCTTAAATGCAAAGTGTGGTATTTTATCTCTTGAATTGTAAATTTATTCAAAATGATGTATTATAAATCATTTTTGAATAAATGATATTGTAAAATGCAGAGCTTCAACTTCACATTAAATATCATCAATTTGCATCTAAAATTAAAAATCCTTTATTAAAATGATGATTATAAATCATTTTAATTAAAAATATTTTAAAAAAATGCAAACATGAAATGTTCTAGATGAATCAGAAGTCTTTCCACTTGTATTTTCTGTCAAATTGTAAAACTTTATTTTAAAGTGATAAATTATGAATCACTTTTTAATAAATGTTTAAAATGCAAGTTGAAGTCATTTAATGACTTTCAAAGACTTTGATCATTTTGATAAAAATTCAGATTTTTTTGAAATACAAGTCAAGGTCACATTTAATGTCATTTAACGACATTCAAAGACTTGCTGCAAGGTTTAAATAAATGTTTTAAAATACAAGTTGAAGTCATTTAATGACTTTCAGAGACTTAGTGCCAAGTAGTCAAGTCCAGCCTTAAAAGCAAGCTTTGTTCAAGGTATGCAAGTAGGGGAGGTTTTTTTGTCCTACCTTGTTTGGAGGAGATTTTGACATCACTTTGGTTTTTGGACCCAAAGTCCAATTCCAAATTTTGAGAGGGCTTTTCTATAAAGTTTTGTTCCTCATTCATTGTAAGCAGTTCTGATTATGTAGAGGAGGCTTATGTGACATTTTGGTGTCCTTAGCATTTTGGTGCAGACTTTGTAACTCTTTTTGGAAGATCAAATACAAGTAACAGTAGCTGAGTTTATGTTATCTGAATTTATTTTGGAGCCTTCTCTTCTTTCTGCAATTCTGTGTGTATTTACAGGTGATTTGATAAAGGTAATTAGTGAATAGTCAATATTCCATGTTATTTTGTCTCACTCAAGCACCTAGTTGCAGAAAAGTATTTTTGTTTGCAGGTTGTAGTTCATGTCTTTAGGGGTGAAGCTCATAAGAGAGGCATCTATTTTCCTTCTTATTCTGGTTCACTTTTCAGACTTTATTGCAAAATACTTATGCAAGCCTATACAGAAAGGAAGTGTTTTATTCACTCAGATAATTTAGTAATCCTTCTTAGTTATCTGTATTTGAGCTCTCATATCATATTTGGTGTATCACCTATTTCTCTTGTTTAGATTTTAAGATCTTAGGTTCATTTCAGTAACTTCTATCTTTTTCCCCATAAGTTCAGGTTATTTTTTGGAGTTATCAGTGATTATCCAATAGGAACCAGCCTAGAATTCGGAGGTTTCATTTCTAGTTACGCATTCCCCACATGCAAAAATGAATCCCATGTTAGGCAAGGTTGTTAAACTTGTATAGTTTAACAGGGTGCAAATTTTAGCCTTTAACAGTACCTCTTGCACTGTCAGCAATCTCCTACTTAGTGCATTTGCCACCTTGTTCAACTGTCCCTTCTTGTGCTTGATGGTGAAAGTAAAAACTTGGAGATACTCCATCCACTTCAAATGTCTATTGCTCAACTTCTCTTGTGTGTTGATGTAGCTAAGTGCCTGATTATCAGTAAACACTACAAACTCTTTAGGTAAGAGATAATGCCTCCACTTCCTAAGTGATTGTACTAGAGCATAGAGTTCTAGGTCATAGGTAGAATACTTTTTCTTAGCTTCATTGATATTTTCACTAAAGAAAGCTATAGGCCTGCCTTCTTGGCTTAGAACTCCTCCTACTGCAATTCCACTAGCATCACATTCCATAGTAAACAACTTATCAAAACTAGGCAACAATAAGATAGGTTGGGTTGCCACTTCTTGTTTCAGTTTCTCAAAACCCTTATTAGTTTCTAGAGTCCACTTGAACTTAGTTTTTAGGCCACCTTTGATTGTATAAAGGATTGGTGCACATATGCCACTAAAGTTCCTTATAAATTTTCTATAAAACTAAGCCAATCCATGAAAACTTCTTACCTATGTCCCTGTGGTTGGTGTAGGCCAGTTTAGGATATCTTCCACCTTTCTTGGATCCATCTTCAATGATCCTTGTGACACTGCAAACCCCAAATACACAAGCTCCTGTTTGAAGAACTCACATTTCTCTAGGTTGATGGCTAACTTCTCTTCTTGCAATCTTTTAAGAACCAACTCCACATGCTTTAGATGTTCTTCTACTATCTTGCTAAAGATGAGTATATCATCAAGATATACCACCACAAATATCCCTGTAAAGTCTTTGAGCACTTCATTCATGAGCCTCATGAATGTGCTAGGGGCATTAGAGAGGCCAAATGGCATAACTCTCCATTCATACAACCCATAAATTGTCTTAAACGTTGTCTTCCACTCATCTCCATCCTTGATTTTGATCTAATGGTATCCACTTTTGAGGTCCATTTTGGTGTAGTACTGAGCTCCTCCAAGACAATCCATCAAGTCCTCAATCCTAGGAATAGGGAACCTATAACTAATTGTGATTCTATTTATAGCTCTAGAATCAGTGCATAATCTCCACTTACCACCTTTCTTGGTTGCTAAGACCACTGGTACTGCACATGGACTGATGCTCTTCCTAATGAGTTCTTGGTCTAACAACTCCTGCACTTGCCTAGCTACCTTTAAATTCTGATCTGGTGTAAGCTTGTAAGCTGCTTTGTTTGGTAATGAAGCTCCTGGTATGAAGTCAATCTGATGACTAATGGCTCTCTTTGGAGGTAAGGTTGCTGGTGTACCATCACTCACTATGTCCTTATACTTCTCAAACAACTTATGGACTACTTCTAGTATGACTGTCTTTTTGGCCTTGTCTCCTTCTTTGGGTTGTACCATAACCACACATCCTTCACCTCCTTGATGTAGAGTGTTAAGGAACTCCTTACCACTGATTAATAAGACACTACGGGTCTTTGACTATCCTTCTTCCTCATCTGACAATGACTGCAACTTGAATGCCTTCCCATCCTTCATGAACGAGATAGTATTTGCCTTTCCATCATAGATGACACTTTTGTCATACTGTCATGGTCTGCCCAATAGAAGATGGCATGCATCCATGGGTAACACATCACAAATCAACTTATCCTTGTACCCTCCAATGGAAAACTCCACCATTGTCTATTCATTGACAAGAACACTTTGCCCTTTATTCAACCATGTCACCTTGTAAGGGTTAGTGTGGGGTACCTTTTCCAACTTCAATTTCATTACTGCCTCCTCTGAGATTATGTTGTCAGTAGATCCTGAGTCCACTATCACCTTGCATACCTTCCCAAGTATTTTACACCTCACTCTAAATAAGGCTCTTCTTTGCTTGGGCTCTTCCTTGACTGGTTGTCTGATCAAAACTCTTCTAAACATCAGGTTCTCCCCCATTTCTAATTCAATGTGACTAACCTCTGGTGATTTGGTGCTCATGGTGTCCTCTTGTGCATATGCCACTCTCTTCTCAGTATTTGATGAAGATGTCTTCTCCGGGCACCTATAAGCTGGATGGCCTATCTGACCACAGTTGTAGCACTTCATACTAGCAAAGTATGAGTTACTTATGCCTGCTCCTCTTCCTCTATTTGGACCTCCTTGAGATCCTCTACCTCTGTTATACCCTCCTCTAGAAGGTGTCTCACTCCATGCTTTGTGAGTTTAGACTCTCCTTGGTTCCTTTGTTCAGTCCCTCTACCTTGGTAGCCACCTCTATGTCCTCTTTGATCTCTGCCTTTACCTCTGCTCTTTGAGGTCTGTTCTTGCTTCCTCTTACTTCTTTCCTCAATCTTAATAGCCAATTGATAACACTGGTGTACTGTCTTGGGACTTAGAAGAGTCATCTCCTCTTGAATGTTCCACTTCAAACCATTAAGATACCTAGCCACCTTAAGATTTTCATCTTCAGTCACATTAGACCTCATGCAAAGTTTTTGAAACTCCTCAGTGTAGGAACTCACATCTTGGTCTCTTTGTCTCCAAGTCAGTCTCTTCTTATGCAACTGGATTTCATAATCATCTAGCATATATGCTTCTCTTACTTTGGAAATCATTCCATTCCAAGTAGAGATAGGCTTCTTGCCTTCCTTTTCCCTCTCTGTCTGAATGAATTTCCACCATGTCAATGCTGATCCTCTTAATCTTGACTTAGCCACCTTTACCTTCTGTGCTTCACTAATTCCATCACACTCAAAGTGGTTCTCCATACCTTCAATCCATTCCATAACTAGTTCTGCATCCATTCTTCCTGTGAAGATGGGGATACCTTCTAGTGCTTTGCCACTTAGTGCCTTCAATGCCTTGAGGAAGGGTTCCTCTTTTAGTGGGGGCTCAGGGTCTGGTTCTAAGTCTTCCTCAACCTGATCCTTACCCTTGTCTCTAACCATAGCTAACTGAACTCTCATCTTGCTTGCAGCTTCTACTACCTCTTCTAGCTTCTGCTTCATCTCTTCCACAACTTCTTCAAGTTGTCTATTCTTTTCTTGTTGCTCTGTCAAATCTCTTGCCAATTTTGCATTGGTCACCATGGTGCTTTCCCCTATGGATTCACCACTCTCTGACATTCACTCCATAATTCCCAAATCTTTTGATTGCTCTGATACCAATCTGATAGGGAGGTTGGAGGAATCAATGAACTATGATTCCTGCTCTAGGTCTTGCTTGCAAGACCTTCTTGGTGTCTTACTTCTCCACCTTAACCTATAGGACCTTCTTGGGGTTTAGGTTCCCCTAGTTCTCCTTGCCAACCCCACTACCATTACAATTCATCTAACCAAATCAATCTTGGTGCCTTCTTTGCAACTCTTCCCTTAGCCCTTAATCCACCCTAAAGGCTAACTTACTCCCAATACTAGATTTCATATTGCAGGGGTGTAGAGATGTTTCAACAGGTTCACACCATCACTTGATGGCTCTTGAGGGTCCTCCTACCTTCATTTGTCCATCACTTCCACCAAACCCTCATTTAGGGTTAAAAAGGCTACTAGCCTTAGGAGCCCCAATTAGGCCTCCATCTCCGAGAAATCAAGTCTGTTCTCTAAAATTTTCCAAAGGACCTAGAATCTTTCCTTGGGGTTCTTGGTCCACATGCCCACCTCTCAAATATTTTTGGGGTCTTGGACCTTCACTATCCGTACACAGGCGTAACCCTCAAATTGCACAATTTGGTCTTTTCCAACCTTTTTTCTGACCTTATTGCAGATTGTCTTGCACTCCTCTCATCCGATGAACTGATGGAACTTTCCCATCCTTTCTACACCTTTTCAAGGCTCATTCCTGCCCTCTCCACACCATGGCTTGATAGGGAATGGCCATCCCTGCAAATCAAGTGCTCTGCACTTATTTTGTCTTCTCTAGCTGAGCATTGCCTAGCTCGCCTAGAGGAAGACTTCCTCAATGATGCTAGTGCCACCTAAGACTCCTAACCCTACTGTACATACAAGCATGGAGCCTAGTCACAATTCCTAAAGGACTGCATGCTGGGTACAAAGGGAAGGTGAACTAGACCTCCATCTTCTACTAACTACCTGTCAGAACAACAAAAGTAAGGAACAACAAACCTAACAGTAAACAATGCTTGAAAACGAATAGTCTATCTACCTTTTCCCTTCTAGAATTCAAGAACATTTTCTCTATCTCCTGCACAATCTAAGTTGCTACCATTAATCCATAAAAGCACCAATGCAAAACAAAAACCAGAAATTCACACACACTAATCATTGTTTTTCATAATTTGGAAATGTAAAACCACATCAAAATGCTTCCAACCCCAATTCCATCTCAAGGTTCTCCTTAAATATGGCCTCCAAAATAGTTAAGCTCGGCCTCAACCACCCCTTGGCCGCTTGTGTTCAAACCTTATTGTGGCAAAGTTGAAAAATGGGACATTTTGCAACTTCTTGCCAATTTACTAGAGTCCTAAGCAAATGAACTCCAAATCTCAGGAAACCTTCCTAACATAAATCTAATGATCAAAATTATTCCTAAGCTATCACATCTACTCATTGGTCAACATGACCTTCTTTGAAGCATATCAAAAACAAACAACCCTAGACTAGTTTCTCTAGTGTTTCCTAGTGTTCCTTAGGTGCTCCTGCACTAGGCAGGGTTGCCCCTTTTAGGGCAAGGTTGCTCATTTTAGGGCAGAATCACCTCTGTGTATTGGTCTAAACCTAATTTAGTAAAAAACAGTGATGAAAAAGGATAAAAAAATGATAAGTAAAAGGCCAAAACTGACTGACAAGTACTAGTTTTTCACAAGAAAACACTTCAAACAACACAATCCTAGTTTTAGTGTTAAGGGTATGGTCAAAACAATCCTCTATCTAGGCTTAACAAGGTTTCTAAGGGATTCCCCGATATACGCATGATACGTGGGGCCCAAACCATGAACACCAGCAGTCACATGCGTGAGTCGGGAGTAGCCAACGAGAGACTGAGAGCTCATACCAACTCTTCACATCTTGTCTAGGTATCACCCTAGCGTTGATGCTTTGCCAGACACGACGTGACTGGATTGAGGTACAACTTTTTTCTCCCCCCTTTATATACCCCGCTAGTACGCGTGGTTGGAATCGTCCCTTGGGGTGATGAAATCCCCAAGCAGGTCCCGCTAGTAAAATAAAAAGGGTGCAAAAGGATCAAGTGGACTACAATTTCTCTTCACCTAGGATTGCCAAATGGTGCAAGGGGATTGGATACATCAATAGCCCACTTGTGCAAACACTCAAAAAATTTCTTTGACCCCTTTTAATTAAATTTATGTGCCTAATTTAGAAATGAAAGAAAATGACTAATTGAACAATATTGATCCCCCTGCAACACACTTGTTAGTGGTTTTGTTTTTTTGTCTTTGATGAGCGAACTCTATTTTTGGGCATGGCCACCTCTTTGTTTTGGGTAGGGCCGATTGTTTTCCCAAAACCTGCAAAATGTCAGAGAAACAAAACAAAAAAACCAAAAAATGAATTTTTTTTTTGAAAAATCAGATTTTTGGGCGAGGTCACCTGTTTGTGAAATAGGCAAGTCAAATTTTAGGCGCGGTCACCCCTTTTAGGGCGGGGTCGCCTATTCTACACAAGGTCGCTTGTTCTGGGAAAGGTCATCCATTTGTGAAAAAGAACCTGTAAATAGTTAGGAAAGCCATAAAACATAAAATTGAAAGTTAGACTTTTGGACAGGGTCACCTATTCTAGGCAAGGTCACTTGTTTGTGAAACAAAACATACAAACAGTTAAAAAAATAGAAAAATGAAAACTGAAAGTCAAGCTTTTGGGTAGGGTCGCCCCTTTTATGGCGAGGTCACTTGTTCAGGGAAAGGTCACCTTTTTTGTGAAAAAAGACCTGCAAACAATTAGGAAAGTCAAAAAACATAAAACTAAAAGTCAAACTTTTGGGCAGGGTCACCCCTTTTAGGGCGGGGTCACCTGTTTGTGGGCGGAGTCACCCCTTGAGGGCGGAGTTTCTTCTATGTTACCGAACCTACAAGCTTTCAAACAAAAGAAAACATGAAAGTAATGGACCTGTGATGTCAGTCCCACCAAGCGTTCCAAAAATGTGTGCAATGAAAGTTATTATCTCCTAATATGCAAAACTAGTTGAGAAATGCAAGATAAAACAACACTAGACCACCTCAAGATTAGACTACGTTGAACACAAATAAAAGAGATAAAAACAAGAGTGATCTTATACCTTTTACTTGTGTTGATCCTTAGTTGGCCCTTAATAGTGTTTTTGATGTGTGCTCCTTGGATGGTAAGCTTGCAATGATGGTGGTGGTTGAAGGATTAATGGTGGTGGTTGAGTGCAATAATGGCTACTAGAATGCAAATGCAAGTGTTAAAATGCTGCAATAAATGGCTAAAAGGCTTGAATGGCTTGAGAGAATAAGTGTGATAAGAATGGATAAGGTCATTAAGAGTCTAAGAGTCAAGATTCATAAGCTCTAGATCCCTTAATGAATGAAAAAGGGGGTTATTTATAGAAGAAATTGAATTCTCTAGAGGATTCAACGGTCAAGATTGAGTCATCATGGCCAAGATGGAGGGCTATGGTGAGTTGAGGACTCACAAACCCTCACATCTTGCCATGTGGTGGATGAAGTATCCAAAGGACAAGGTGAGATGGAAAGGGTACAAGTGATGTGGAAAAGGTCATGTGGTCCCAAGGTACTTGCAAGTACCTTGGGATTGAAGAGAATTTCCCAAAAAAGGGATTCCTTGTCCCCAAGTGGGGCTGAAAGTGATAAGTGAGGACTTTTAGAAAGTCCACTCTTGTTACCATGGGGATTGGAGAAGGCATTGGAGGACTAAAAGTGAATTTAAAATTCACTTGCTTGGAAGAACTCAATGGGTAAGACAAGATTCCCCTAAAAGGGGTCTTTGTCCTATTTATATGATGTGACCTTTGAGAGGTTATGGGGAAGACAAATGTATAGGGGGAATAAGTGTGAATTTTTAATTCACATGGGGAAGAGGTCAACCCAAATAAGGTAAGTACCATGAAAGGTTGACTTAAGAACATGCTAGAAAAGGTAAGTGATTAGGATTAAAGTTGTGCAAACAAGTGATTAGGCAAATTAATGATGATTAGAGGCAAGTGGATAAATATGGAGGATGTGGCATTAATCCTAATTAAGGATATGCACATCTTAATGAAGGAGTAATTAGATTAATCCAGATTAGTGAAAAGGTTATGGAGGATGGGACGAGAGAGAAAGAATGAATTAAAAATTGAAGAGGATAATTGACTAAATTAAATAAATTGATTGATTTATTTAATTTAAAGAGGAAATGGTGAAGGATAAAGTATTTAATTAAATACTTTTGGGAACCTTAGAGAAAGGGGATAATATTAATGAAATATGTCATTTAATTAATATAGATGGATTAAACAAATAAATGGTAGGATTTTGACCATATGGAAGTGGTCAAATTTAGATGTCTACAGGTTGAATACATATTTCAACCACCATTAGAGAGAACCTAACTTGAATTAGAAAAACAAAATTTTAAGCTCAATTAAACCAAAGTGAAGGAATCTCCAAAATAGATTCAAGTACATGATGATATTGCTCTAGATTATGATTTCCCATTTTAAACCATGCAAATAGAAAGTGAGGTATCAACTTCTACTAGAGGGACTTCACAAGGTTTTGAAAATGTTTGCAAAGATATGCATCACAAGCAAGGACCAAATGAAGGTAGGATAATAGTATGATTGCCTATTTAAAAACCATGTAAATAGTAAAAGGAGGTCACAATAAAAGACTATGCTAAAGAACACACACCATACTAGGCACTACCAAAGAAAAAGAAGGCCATAATTACAAACTATGCTAAGATACAAACAACACTAAGATATTCATAATTTCAATTGCTCTTGCCAAAAACATCTATCCAAAAATGTCTTCCCAAACAAACTGATTCAACAACATTAATCCATCCAACCTACTCAAGATGCAAAAGAAACCATAAAGGAAATATGTTCACAACACAATCCAATTTCAAAGCCCACATCACATTGCATTCAGATTTCAAAATTTGGCAATTCCACTATCATACCACTCTAATTCCATGATCTCATGACTCAATGAATCTAGCAAGTTGTAGAATAAGAATTTTTTATCCAAACTTCCCCACAACCTTGGCAATCAAATATCAAGAATGTTCTTATGTTGTAGGTATAATTTTTCCAAATGAACAATAACAGAAAGCCCCAATATTTCTGGTGATGATGGAGAAGTAACTAGAAGAAAATGATAAAAGCCACTTAAAGAAGAACATGAAAGACAAAAAAAAATATAGCACCAATTCCATAAAGAAACAAAAATAGAAGTAAAGAGTGGAAAAAGTTGAGTTTAGAAGAAAGAGTCAAAGAAAAAGAAAATGGGAAAAATATGAACACCAACTGAAGCACAATCAAGTAACTTATTTCCACAAAAAATCTCAAACAAATAAAACAAATCTAAAGGTGTTTTCCAATTTTCCATAAATTGAATGTAAATCAAAGTCCTCACAGTAACAAAAAGAAAAGAAGGTACCTCCACAAAAATTTGAATCTTATCCCATGTAGGATCCCACAAAAAATCACATTCACATGCAAAAAGAAAACAACTGTAAAAAATTGGATGGTATGTTATTAGGGTAGGGCAAGGTGAGGGGGGTAAGGGGAGGGGAATGGAAAAAAATTGCATTGTCTTTAGTGTGATAATAGTATAAAGGGATCCTTTATAGTCAATGTTGATCCCATCCAAGAACACATAGAGCTCCAAATATCACTTTCAGAACCAACATCGTCCACTGATGAAGTAAAATAGATGCACAATCCATTGAGAAGACATAACAGATCTACAAACTGTAAGAATTTGATATATAGTAATCAAAAGGTTAAACAAATGGAAACCAAGTTGCTTATTGCAATAGAAAATGAGAAATTTTCAAAACGGATGATGAGTTAGCAGTCATAAATGAAAATAGAAAATTAGAAGCAAACAATTATAACCATCTAGAAGAAGTCTTGCATAAGAATTTAAATGTTTTTGCAATATTCAAATATGATCTTGTTGTTATTTGAGAGGACTGAAAAAATGGTATAAAGAGCAGGAAAGGATTCAACAGTTTTGTGAAGAAACCAAGAGAGATAAATGCACTTTGTCAATAATACAATTCATGCGATAAACTTCGAAATTAGCTTTGAAATATTTAACGGACCTACATATTAGCGCCTACCATGCAACAAACTAAACCAACCACAAGACTAAGGAGGAAAAAAAGGGGGATTGAAAGTAAAAATACAAGAAAGAAAGATTTATGATTAATATCCAGTCATAATGATAAAAAAGATGTTAGAATCTAGATTTAGGTCTTCACAATAGAACTGTTTCTACTTACAAAAAAATCAACCCTCATGAGTTCAAATTACTAAGAAATAAAATGCACTATAATTTCAATATGAAGCTGAAAGAAATAGATTAAAGGAAAACCAAAACAATATGAATGGATAGAAAAAAAACTATTTCCTATTACTTATCAATTGATGAGCTAAAGGGGCTCTATAATGAATGGTTCATAAGGCACAACACTTGCTGAAGGTTTTGCAAATGAGGTAGCAAGCTAAGTGGGTTTAACCTTGGGGGAAACTCTGTGGTTAAGCGCGCTTGAGCTGGAGCAGTTTTGGGATGGGTGACTTCCCGGGACGGACCAATGTTTCACCTCTGTGAGCATCACCTAGATGCAATGAGTGTTAAGTGGACCATTCATTGTCATGAGAGATGGGTTCTTGTGAACCACTACTCATGAATCATGGGTCAATGAGTTTGACTCGAAAACTACCGGTTGAATCTTGATAGCAATATCATAATTTGACACGCTATGGAAGAAACCTCCTACTTATCAATTGACGAGCTAAAGGGGCTCTATAATGAATGGTTCATAAGGCACAACACTTGCTGAAGGTTTTGCAAATGAGGTAGCAAGCTAAGTGGGTTTAACCTTGGGGGAAACTCTGTGGTTAAGCGCGCTTGAGCTGGAGCAGTTTTGGGATGGGTGACCTCTAGGGACAGACCAATGCTTCACCTCTGTGAGCATCACCTAGATGCAATGAGTGTTAAGTGGACCATTCATTGTCATGAGAGATGGGTTCTTGTGAACCACTACTCATGAATCATGGGTCAATGAGTTTGACTCGAAAACTACACGGTTGAATCCTGATAGCAATATCATAATTTGACACGCTGTGGAAGAAACCTCCTACTTATCAATTGATGAGCTAAAGGGGCTCTATAATGAATGGTTCATAAGGCACAACACTTGCTGAAGGTTTTGCAAATGAGGTAGCAAGCTAAGTGGGTTTAACCTTGGGGGAAACTCTGTGGTTAAGCGCGCTTGAGCTGGAGCATTTTTGGGATGGGTGACCTCCCGAGACGGACCAATGCTTCACCTCTATGAGCATCACCTAGATGCAATGAGTGTTAAGTGGACCATTCATTGTCATGAGAGATGGGTTCTTGTGAACCACTACTCATGAATCATGGGTCAATGAGTTTGACTCAAAAACTACACGGTTGAATCCTGATAGCAATATCATAATTTGACACGCTGTGGAAGAAACCTCCTACTTATCAATTGATGAGATAAAGGGGCTCTATAATGAATGGTTCATAAGGCACAACACTTGCTGAAGGTTTTGCAAATGAGGTAGCAAGCTAAGCGGGTTTAACCTTGGGGGAAACTCTGTGGTTAAGCACGCTTGAGTTGGAACAATTTTGGGATGGGTGACCTCCCAGGACGGACCAATGTTTCACCTCTGTGAGCATCACCTAGATGCAATGAGTGTTAAGTGGACCATTCATTGTCATGAGAGATGGGTTCTTGTAAACCACTACTCATGAATCATGGGTCAATGAGTTTGACTTGAAAACTACATAGTTGAATCCTGATAGCAATATCATAATTTGACATGATATGGAAGAAACCTCCTACTTATCAATTGATGAGCTAAAGGGGCTCTATAATGAATGGTTCATAAGGCACAACACTTGCTGAAGGTTTTGCAAATGAGGTAGCAAGCTAATTGGGTTTAACCTTGGGGGAAACTCTGTGGTTAAGCGCGCTTGAGCTGGAGCAGTTTTGGGATGGGTGACCTCCCAGGACGGACCAATGCTTCACCTCTGTGAGCATCACCTAGATGCAATGAGTGTTAAGTGGACCATTCATTGTCATGAGAGATGGGTTCTTGTGAACCACTAATCATGAATCATGGGTCAATGAGTTTGAATCGAAAACTACATAGTTGAATCCTGATAGCAATATCATAATTTGACATGCTGTGGAAGAAACCTCCTACTTATCAATTGATGAGCTAAAGGGGCTCTATAATGAATGGTTCATAAGGCACAACACTTGCTGAAGGTTTTGCAAATGAGGTAGCAAGCTAAGTGGGTTTAACCTTGGGGGAAACTCTATGGTTAAGCGCGCTTGAGCTGGAGCAATTTTGGGATGGGTGACCTCCCGGGATGGACCAATGCTTCACCTCTGTGAGCATCACCTAGATGCAATGAGTGTTAAGTGGACCATTCATTTTCATGAGAGATGGGTTCTTGTGAACCACTACTCATGAATCATGGGTCAATGAGTTTGACTCAAAAACTACATGGTTGAATCCTGATAGCAATATCATAATTTGACATGCTGTGGAAGAAACCTCCTACTTATCAATTGATGAGCTGAAGGGGCTCTATAATGAATGGTTCATAAGGAACAACACTTGTTGAAGGTTTTGCAAATGAGGTAGCAAGCTAAGTGGGTTTAACCTTGGGGGAAACTCTGTGGTTAAGTACGCTTGAGCTGGAGCAGTTTTGGGATGGGTGACCTCCTAGGACAGACCAATGCTTCACCTCTGTGAGCATCACCTAGATGCAATGAGTGTTAAATGGACCATTCATTGTCATGAGAGATGGGTTCTTGTGAACCACTACTCATGAATCATGGGTCAATGAGTTTGACTCAAAAACTACACGGTTGAATCCTAATAGCAATATCATAATTTGACACGTTGTGGAAGAAACCTCCTACTTATCAAACCATTTCATGTTGCCTGTGCACAAAGTAAAAGTTGTTGGTTTCTTTGCTTTCAATTCCAAACTGTCTAATTTGAATTATAACTGTCTAAATTGCAATAACATTTATAACCGTACCCATTTTGCCAACCATGTTCAATCCAGCAAGCAAGACTCTCCTTTGCATCTGCCACTATTAATCACTCATATCAGGTGAAATTTTCCTACCAATTAGATTGAAGAGAAATAAATTTTCAAATATGTTTTGTTATATAATTGGCATCTATACATTGATAATAGATAAATATTTTTCAAATAGAAAAAATATTTCAGCTCTCATTGGTTAAAAAAATAATTATTAATAACTAGTTAAGAGCAACCCCTTGCCCATAGTTCTCTTGGGAGGAACTAATAAAATAAATTATTTAATATAATATTTAATTAAATTTTTAAATATATATAAATAATAAATATAATTTGTTTTATAGAATTATAATATTTATTAAATATTTTGAAATAAAATATATTTTAATATTGAAATTTAAAATATGATAAAAATTATTATTTAAATAGTAAATGAAATTTTAAAATTTAATCTGTTTTATTATAGTGAAGTATTATTTCATAAAATGATTAAATTAATAAATACTATAATTCTATAAAATAATTATTTAAATTGGAAATTTAGATATTTATTTTTAACCTCTTAAATTGAGGCAAACATTTATGTTTAAGAATTATTATTTTAAAATTTAATTGGGGTATGTAATTATTTTTAACAATTATTATTTTAATTTATTTGTTTTGATTTTTTTTTTATAATCAATAATTATTATGGGTTAAATTATAAAACAAATAGTATTTTAGAAGGGAGAATTAATTTTAATTGGCAGTAGTCTTAATTGCTACATGTCATTATTTTAAAGAAATCATAGAGTAATTCTAAACAATTAATAATTTTTTATTTTTTTTAACAATCAAATTATTGTCAATTTAAATGTCTTTTTTAGAATGAGTTATTTATTTCTTAACAAGATTAATTTAATATATTATATGTTAATTTAATATAATATATTATAAAAATATTTAATAATTTAATATATTAAAAATATATTATTATTTTTTGATACATAAGATTAGTATTTTATTGATAATAAAATCTGGAATACAAACGTCTACCAAGCATGTAAGAAGGCGATTTGTAAACATGCTAAACCACTAGTCCTAAAAAAAAACTATAAAAACCTACCAAAATTACTAATCGAACCACCGAGAGCCCAACCAAAATTATCCAAACCAAACCATTTTAATGACATTTACGCAGCCATGACTTCCATAAGCTCAGACAAACCAAAACTAGCACCTACAAACCAAAAAATGAGCCACCACCCAACTTACATAAATTTGTTCAACTTTGTGAAATCTTCAAATTCCGCTTTCCACTCCACTTTGTCGATTGCCATTAGCCCAAAGAACTTCTTGAGAAAAACAACAACAACTGCCACAATCGATCGATGTCTCATCAAACCTGATCCCTACAAATCCAAGAGGAAAGGGAATATCTTCACTATGTCCTCTGAGCTCACCCTCTCCACATCACAAGGCCTTAGACATCCTCTGCCTTCGATCACCATATGAAGAACTTCATCCGCACCTTCAACCAAATCCTCTCTGAACAATTTAACCAACAACCTTTTTGCTTCCACCTTCGACTCCAAATTATCCAAAAGAGAGGCAAGGAAACAAGAAGAGACATGCAAATTGTCTCTCCCATACTCCATACTCTCCAAATGACTAGAGCCCAAAACCATTTTCATGGCCACAAGAACCAACATATCATAATTCAACAAAATTTGTTTTAATCTTTGGTCTGTGACCTCCCTGAAAGAGGTTTGTCTCGCTGACGACTGAAGAGAGATAGGAGTGTTGACCCCAAACCGAGCAAGGCTCGCCACCGAAACCTCGATAATAAATTTAGAGTTCTTCGCCATTCACGACCCCACACCGAAAAACACCTAATGGGAAAGAAAGATAAATACCCACAAATGCCACACAATTGTAGAGAAAACTTAATACAAAATAAGAGCCAAGATTACAATAAATAAACCTGGACCACGAAAGCATCGCCAACCTCCACAAATCGTACCCCTTCCTATGTGCAAGATGTCTTAACTAAGGAGGGAGCTCTCATTTCCATTAATAGTGATAATCATTATTCATTGATACGAGTGCCATAGTTGTCTGCCACCATACATCCAACTTGTCAACAAGACAAGCCAACACCACCTTGTAGACATGTCTGCCAACTTGGCTCAAGAGACCCCCAACCATCCACCACCATGGAAACTTGTACCACCTCCCTCCGCCACCATGGAGGGACGCCCACCCTTCCACTCGCTAAAAAAAATATATTAAATTATTTAAAAGATAATATATTACATAATTTAAAATTATAATATTTTATTTAATATATTATATTATATATTAGATGTTACATATTATATTGTATATATTATAATACATGTTAAAATTATATATTATACATTATATATGTTACATATAGTATATATATTATAATATTACAATATTTTGTTAAATTAATAATATAATATATTATAAATACATTATTTATTTGAATTTATTACTAGATTATTTTATATGTTGGAATTTATTATTTTAATTATATTTTATTTAAGATATGAAAAGTAAATAAATGAATAGAATGGAAAATATAAAAGTAAACTAATTTTGAAGAGTTAAATTTTTTCTTAAAAATTAGCTAAATATTTTTTTGATTATAGTCTTTGTGGCAGAAAAACCTTAAAAAGCTATGATAAAAAGTTTATGCTCCGTGAAAATCTTTATCGCTCAAAACTTTTCTGCCAATTACATTTTAGAAAATTAATTTTAGATATTTGTTTTGTTAAATATTTTGTATATTTACTTTATAGTTATACAAATATTTGTCAAATGCGAAATAAATATGAGTTCTCATTTGTTTAAATCAAAGTTATTAATAACTTGTTAAGGAAGAGGTGTGCATATAGTTCCTTCATTCAAAAACTAAAAATATATAAAGAACACTTTTGGCATGTTTTGCACATTCAAGGAAAAGACAACCTAAAGGCTTGTTCAATTTAATTTATATCAATTAGAACCTCCTATGAAAAAAATTCATGTATGTGTATAAAGAGAGATGGTACTCGCTAGAAGAGAAAGGTTCACAAGTATTACCTTAGTAGAAAAGACGGACCTTGAAAAAACTAAAGTATATGATAATTACCCACAACAAAAGACAATAGAGAGCTACAAGCACCATATATATATATATACACACACACACACACACACACTCTCTCTCTCTCTCTTTTGTGAAGCGTCCACCCAAATTTTCTCACTTCATTAAATGTTTAGTCGATTAAGTGGAATTTATCAACTTGTAGATTTTTTGAGCTTCTCCACCATATGATTAATGGTTAGAGTGGAATTATTTGACATAGATTAATATAACACCCTATTTTTAATATACAGAATAAAATTAATTTATAATTAATGATAAATAATATTTACCCAAATAAATTTATAAATAAAAAATTGTAGGTGACTTTTTTTTTGTTTTTTTTATGAATAGGTAGATATCTATATTAATATATAAAGATAAAATACATATTCACAAAAAAAGGATGGGTGGTAAAAAGTCACATGCCGAGAGTCACATGGGCATTGCCTAGAAAACCAAAAAAATAGAGTCACTTGGGCCTAGCCTAGAAGTCCATAATCATAACAACATAAAAAAGACCATCAAGCGGCTAGAGCAATGCCAACAAAGCCATGAGGGTCTTTGTCATCCATTTTTTTCCCCATACATCAGTGGAGTTGAGGTGATGTCAGGAGCAGGACCCCAACCATCATCAACTTCCTTTTCTTTGTCTTTATCTTCCTCACGTTGGGGCGATATTGCAACCGCTAGACATGAAAAACTCTTATCAGAGTCTAGCCAACTAGAGCCGCTACCGGTAGTGGTATTAGAGGGCCACCCAGAACCACCACCGCTGCTCCTTGCAACACCTCGAGAGGGCCACCCCTGGTTAGTCCGTGGGGGAGGAGAGTGAGAGCGTTGAGGAGGGCGGGAGCCATGTTGAGGAGGAGGCTGAGAGCGAGGGTGAGCAAAGCCACTCCTCTGTCAGCCCTGAGAGGGCGACCGACCGTGAGAAGAGGAGGGCAAGGCAGTCACCTGAGCCATAGTACACGAGGCATTGCCCCAATGATCTAGAAGCACCTAAAGGTGAGCCACCTTAAGCACAACTTTGTTTGCTTGAACTTGAATCTACAAAAGCACATTAGAGCAAATAATAGCTTTAGAATACAAAGAAACATTTTTATCCATTTGAGTGTGAGAAAATATGCAAGCATTTCTATCTTTCTAGATATTGAAGAGGATTTCCACCTTGAAAGTGTGCCAAAGTTGAGTATACTTGGTCGAAAGCCTGGGTGAATCACCTAGCAGAACCATATTCCAGGAGAAGGGTTTTGATCTGAAAGACCGAAAGAAGTCATGAATCCAAGTCCAAAATTGTCGAGTTCTGGTGCAAAACTAGAAGCGATGCTTAAAAGACTAAGCTTGCCGACAAAAAGGGCACCGAGGGTCTTGAACCCCCAAGTAAACAAGTCAAGACCCCATAGGAAAGCCTTGGAAAAGAATACACCAAACAAAGTAGGTGAGTTTTAGCTCAACACTTGCAGACCAAATGACATAAAATCTTTTTCACCAGACATGAGCAGAGGATTGAAGAAGCCATCTTTGGTTAAGAATTTCAATCATATGAAAATGCGGTGATAGCCAATATAGTCAAGCCTTGGCTTGTAATTTCTGAAAGGGGTGTCTGGGTACCACTTCTAGTCCTTCCGCTAGGGCTTGGACCCACAAATTCCCACCTTTTGTAGACACTCTGCAAGGATAGCATTCACCAAACCATCAAAATTGTCACGATCATGGTTTTGAAGTCTATAAAGCGTAGAAAAATCCTCTCATGGCATAATGTGTATTGTGGGTTTGTGAAACAATTGCTGCAAGGTTTGAATGTATTTCTTATGGAACCTTAGCACCTTGAGCCAAGGTGACTTGGCCAGAGGTTGACCATTACTGGAAAAGAGAGGTGACCACCACACATTCTCTTGATTAAGTGAGAGCCCATCACAAAAACCAGATCCAACCCATCAGAGCCAAGGCTTAACTACCTCTAAGGCTTTCTAGATGCTCTTGTCCTCTAAAGTACCCATGATTTGAACTGGTTCCTTCATGACTAGAAAGGTTTGAAAGCCAATCCCCTTCCAGGTAGGTCTATTAGTAGGAAAGCCCAAATGAATGCAATGCTTGAGGAGAATTTTCCAGGCTTCATCTCCATTTTCTAGGCTTCATCTCCAGAAAGGGCTCTAATAACCTATTTAACACACAAAGTAGTCTCTTTTTGTTGAGTGGAGAGCAAACCAAGCCCTCTAGAGTCTTTGGGAAGGTAGTAGACCTCCCAAGCAACATGATGAAACCCTCCATGGGACTCTACAGAGGCCCAAAGAAAGTCTTGAAGCAACTTTTCAAGCCTGGCATAGGCAGCCTTCGAAGGATCCCAACAAGAGTAGTAGACATGAGTAGCTGCCACAATCTTCGAACACACTTGAAATTTTTATGCCAGAGAGAGAGGCTTGGTTATCTAGTAGGCCAACTTTTGCTTTATCCTAGAGAGAACAACTTGCCACAACTTAGTAGAAGAAGCCTGAAAGGCAAAGGGAATGCCCAAGAATTGAAAGATTTCCCTTGGCCCAATCCACTTCCATCTGTACTATTGTAGCCAATGAGGAGTGGGTAGAATAGATTGCCTGTAGTAAAGAGTTTTATGCCATTGAATTGTGAAACCATAATCATCACAAAAAATTTCAAGGCACTCAAGAGCCGCCTTAATATTATCTTCTTCATGCAGGAGAGTGAGGAAAGAGTCATCAATGAAATGGCCATTAACAAGTTGAGACTGGGAGTTAGGAAAGGCAATGCCTCAAACCCTCTGCTAGGAAATAGTATTGGCTAGAAGATAACCAAAACCTTCGGCAACAAGCACATAAAGAGAAGGAGCAAGCATACATCCTTGTCTAATAGAGTGAAAGAGGCCAAAAGAGGAGAATTGGCAACCATTAATGGTAATACAAGTAGAGGCATCTGAAAAAAACATTTGGACAACCTAAAAAAATTAGGCCCAAATCCCAAGGTTTTCAACATGGTAAGAATGAAAGGTCATTTTATAATATCACAGGCTTTAGCAAAATCATTTTTGAGAAAAAGGGCTCTTTGGCCCAAATGCCTAGCCCACTCCATTACCTCCAAAGCAACAATGATGTTGTCAAGAATAAATCTAGATTTGATAAATCCAGTTCACTCTAGACGCACAATCTGAGGTAAAAGATGGTGAATCTTTAGAGCCAAAGCCTTAGCAATGATTTTGTAGGAAACATTAAGGAGCGTGATGGGCCGCCAATTGAAAATGTCTTCAAGATCTCGAAGTTTAGGTATGAATTTAATATTTCACTTATTGAAAATATTGCCCATAGTTTTTGAATGAAAAGCTTCAAGATAGAATTTATGAAGATCGTGGCCAACATAGTCCCAAAGAGACTTGTATAATTCACATAGGAAGCCATCAATCCCCAAGGCTGTCATCTACCATAGAAAAAGCGACTTCCTTCAAGTCTTTAACTATGAGCAACTACTCACAATAGGCTTTATGGGTAGAAGATAGCCTATTTAGCACAACCACAAGACATTTCTGAAGGGTTTGTTGATGCTCTAGAGTGTAATCTTAGGCAGTGAAAACTTGCTCGTAGTGCCTGACAAAGGGCTAGAGAATATCAGGTAGCTCAGAAAGTATCTGGAACCCATATTTGATTTTTTTAATGCCTGGAGAGGAGTGCTTGGCATGCAAGGCTAGGAAAAATTCCTTGGAGGCACGGTTGCCAACTTTTAGCCAGTGCAATATGGCTTTAATTTGTGCACCTTTGGCAACATAATTATCTGCAACTTTCTTTTTATGCCTTAACTTTGCCAGCCTGACTTGCAATGGTGGGGAGAAGGGGTTAGTCATAAGATCCTCGGTAGTTGAAAACAAGTTAGCAATGGTCGCTTCATAAGACCACCGATGGAAAATGGCCAGCTAACACCCATAAATGCAGAGAAACCTAGTTGTGCGAGCAATATCATCATTCCACCAATTAATCCAGTCATTATTATGAGTTGACTTGCACTCCAAATTCCTGAATCTATGAATGTGGGCCAATGTGGGCTGATGACAAAGTAGAGACATGTTCAAACATAAATGTGTTTTGCAAGCCCGAGACTATCTTGTCTCCCATTCAATATGAAAAGAAATGGGGAAGTGATCTGACAGAGTGGCATCCACTAACGACTTAACTCAGAGTGAAGAGCTATCAAAAGAGAAAAAAATATTAAGCCAAGATCATTACACAATCAAGGTGCTTAAATATCCTATAAGAGCCAACCCTAAAAATACACCAAGTATGCTAGAGGGAATGAGAATGGTGGCAACCAATATTGGGACCAAAAATCCCCAATTTATTGTGCATGTAAAACCACACCTCCCTTTCACCAACTGCCCATCTAAATGGTAGAGTACCATCCTTATCATACACCATCTCAACCATGTTGAAATCCCCACACAAAAGCCAAGTGGCCACTGATAATGAGTATGCAATCCAACGCCAAAGTAAGGAGCATTCGTCAACATCATTAGAGGCATAGATATTAATAATCCCAAAAGAGTGATTATCAATATTAAGAAGGATCCGGACGAGCCGATGTGTGGGGTCAGACCCATGATCAACAACACAAGAGTGCCACCATGGAGACAAAAGAATGATAGCTCTGCCATGTCCAACTTCATGAACAATACAATACATATGGTTGGTTGGCGAAATAGAGCAACACACCGAAGCAATCAAAAAATCATAAATTTTAACTTCTTTGAGACAAAGAACTTCAATACCATCATACTTTTGCAAAGTATCTTGAAAATAATACTTTTTGGAGAGGTCTGTCAGAACTTGAACATTCCATGAGAGGAAATTCATGAATGAAACTCCTCCATATCGTCATCTGGCTCCTCCTCATTCAAAGTGGAGAAGCGATTTGGCAAAAATCAAGCGAAACTGACCTGATTTGAATAGATGGAGAATAAATTCTCCTTTTCTCTTGTACATATTATCCTTCTTCTAATGGCAGTGAAGGACTACGAGACCGCCATTGAGCTCCTGACACAGAAGGAGAGACTTTCGGCTACACCATTATAACGATAGCAGGCTGAGGTGTAGCCTTCGGCTTGTGTCATGACAAAGAGTTATTAGGCCCTACCGAGGCCTCTTTCCCCTTCGTCGAAGGGTTTGAAACAAATTTAGTTGGCTCAGGGCCTTTGGAAACTGACCCAGAGCCAATGGCCTTGTTCTTATAGTTCATAACTGTGGTCCATTTTTCATCAGGTTTGGCAATAGTATCCACTTGAAAAGACTTATCAAATTATTGTGGAAAAGGAGTACGAGGCATTGCCAAAAGGGCAGTCCTTGATCTTGTGCTCTGTGGACTGACATCTATAACACGTGTTCGACATATTAAAGTAACTTTTTGGGTATGCCATAAATTGCCAATTTTAATATCAATAGATTGTTTCAAATCTTGAGAAAGATCCACTTCAACACAAACCCATTTTTGGGGTCAAGCCTGGAAATATCTATCGAGCTAAAAAAAAAACCCTTCCCCAAAGAGGAAGCAATATGGCTCAAGAAAGGTACACAAGGCAAGGGTAATACTGGAAACTCAATCTAGATCGAGACTTCCAACTTGGTGTCATATGAGATAGTGAAATCCGAGGTCCACAGCTAGAAAACCAACAATGAAGACCTAACATACTAGGGACCATGTTCTAGGATTGCCTGGACATGATTGACCTTTGCAAATCGAAAAAAGAAAAAAAACCTTTGGTTAAGTTTTGGACCATATCAAGAGAGATCTCATGAGGGACCCAGGCCTTGGTGACATGTTCTTTGAGCACACTTTCAGGGGGGGTCCTCCCAACAAAATATCCAACAAGGGTATTCTTTTCAAACCATTAACAAGCGAAATCAAATTCAGGAAAAGGAAAAACCACATTAGTTGGGGAGTCAAAAGACTTACCTCGTGAAACACTTTTAAAACAAATTTTCGAGGTCATTTGTTCAGTAGAGGAGACATTGAGCAGAGCCATCGAACTGCCAATACCAACATGAATTGCTAGGTTAGAACCAGTTGAAGGCATATTAAAACAAAAACACCGTGGTAAATGCAATTGTACGCACAAGAAAAGAGGGATTTTTTGCACAAAGAGCGCAATATGACGCAAGAGGGGCCAAGAGTAACCACAACATAAGAAAATACTAGCAGAGCTCATACACCATTAATGGGAAATTTTTTTAATTATTATTTTTAAATCAAATGGTATATACAAGGACATCAAGTATGTTCACTAGAAACAAATAGTTAAAGAAAGTCCATAAATGTTAAATAATGCATTTTCAACTTTTAAAACTCTTCATTCATTATCTACAATAGAGGTTCTACATTTTGAATGAAAATGAAAATGTTAGAAAAATTGGTAGCAGACAAATCTTTTCATACTCTAATGTTCAATTAATGAATCATATATAATTATGAAATTAACACTATTCAGTTAAAAAGAGCTCAAATCTACAAATTCATTTCAATGAATTTCAAGTGCACTCCAGAAAGTTTAGTGTACCACGACCACTTACAAAACTCTGACAACTAATTTGGGCCTCTTTGGAAATTGTAACAAAATTCACAAGCATCATGTAACTAGTCCAATTCACGAATTGTATTTTGCTTGTGCTAAATTTGGAAAGAAGATCTAGTCTCGCCAGATTTGATTGATGATAGGTATTTTAACAAGGAAATCTTTCTAATAACCAGAAGTTCCATACACTAATCAAGAAAAAACAACAAAATATCTAAGACAAATCAAAATTAATTCCATTAACCTTAAACCCACATACAGATTTGCGTGTCCTTAGAATGCCATACAAGAATAATGACAAAGGAAACTTCATCATTAATCGCATATAATGGATATGTGTCTTAAACACCCTTCCTCGCATAATTATCAGTGCAAAATCATAGTTTATTTATTATAACTATCATATGATAAGCTTGCAGCACTGACTCTGCTGGTCGCATTTTAACTAGTTCAATTTTGTATCAGTTCCTTTATTCCAAGAGATAACCTCACATCATACTACTAGCATTTTATTAGCACTGACTCACAAAAATGGCTGAAGAATGCACACAAACACACATATACACAACTCTGTAAGCAAATGTCTACTATGGCCTTCAATCACAAATGACAATTGTTTTCTACACAGATGAATTAAGCTAATATTTCACTAGATAGTCTTTGTGGAGGTTTGCAAAGAGCTAAGAACTAATTGTGGCAAGAATTTTTGCAAACTTCTGGAATATATAAATCCTTTCCTCCAACAGAACAATTTGAATGTGCATCATCCCACTAGCACTAAAATATCATGTATTTTCATAAAACTTGTACTCAAAAAAGCTACAAATAACTCTATAAGCCTTTGTTGGATCTTGCAATGATTACTGAGAATCGTATAAGTTAATTGTGAGATTGTCTCATATGACAAATTATGCCCATCTGGCTACTACTCAATTCTAGCTTAATAATACGTGCAATCTCTTGTAGCCATTCTTGCTTCAAGTTTATCACTCCATGGGCCCATATATTAAGAAAGAAAAAAAATAGAAAAAATACACATCACTAAAACTGGTTTAACATTTCACATGAAAAATAAATCTATTGCCACTCAAGAATAACTCGGAATTGTTTCCACAAGCATATGAGAAAATGAATTATCCAAAATTTAACATCCATTGTGATTTAATCATAAACCAATAATAGTACTGGTCAATTTTTTTTCTTCTTTTAACTGATAAGGATCTAGGTTGAAACCTTTAGAGATGGGAGACCATTAACCCAAATTAAGATACATAATAGTTCCTACTTTAAGTGAACTAGCATTGCTTAAGTTGTCGAAAACATTGTTTCCTCGGCAGTGCTAATTGAACTATGAATGATATCTTTATGTTGTTAACTTATAAGACACGATGCACAATACCCCTTCACTGTCGGCTTATAAGGTGTACTATGGACAATGCCCCAACACTACTCACTTATAAGCTATGTTCCAAGTGGATGCTTCAGTGCATGTTACACTTTTGCCTGGGTTTCCATTTTCTACATTGCATTCCCCAACTGGCATCCTCTTGTTGTTTTTCAAAATAAATAGTGTTCTTGGGGTTCCCCCATATCCTATCCACATGTGAAAATTTTATTTAGTTGCATCCATTTTCCCCTACCACACTTATTTATTCATTATACATGCATTTTCAATAAAAATCAAGCATTCAATACCAACATAAAATCATTTTCAAATCAATAGAACCTTTGGGTATGTAAAAAGGAGCCAGAAACAAACTTACTCCATGTTAGAGGTAGTGGAAACAAACACAGGGGCTTCTACAACCCTCTCTGGGAAGGCCTTGTATCTGCATCACAATAAACCATTCCCCCATTTAAAAAATAAATAAAACCCATAATTCCAACAACAACCAAGAAAACCAAACAAAAATCGAAAAGCTACCGCTCATACCTTTTCAACTTAGCTGAAGGATATGACCTAGAAGCCCATGGGTTAGTTTATCACCTATAAATAAAATGAAGTAACAAGATATGTATAGCGCTTATCCAAAGGATGGATATAAACATATATAGATAGGTAAGTGTGATAAGACTAAAAAGAAACAATATCAAATAAGCTCAAAGAATACATAACAACACCTCAAGCACGTAGTTATGCCAATGTTAAGGTCTAATAAATAGTCCAATTTATGTTTAGTCACTGATATTAAATTTTTATTTCCTTCCATGTACCTTGTTACTATCCACTCTATAAATTACCTCTTATATCCTTTGGTGGACGATGCCCTCAAATTTGAATTTGTAAATAGACTTTAATTGCATGTCCTACAAAACTGAACTCATACTTAACCAAATATATAGATAATAGGATTGTATAAAATATACTCATAGATAGATAGGTGTTGTTTCTTATCACAAATGGAAAGTATTTTAAACAAAGATGCAACAAATATTTTCAAATGACAAAAATCCACTTCTTGCAATGCAAACACCAATTGCAATTCAAGAATCAACAAGTAAAATTTAGCTGCAATACCATAAGGGGTCATACCACAAATAGAAGTGTTGTAACAATATTGAACACATTTGAATAAGAAATGCATACATAATTAAGGTATCATAATCTATACACCGAAGGATGATCAAGTATTCTAACACCCCCAATGGTAGATGATAACTACTAAGCACCCCTTCCTCCATATAATTGTAAGAGATATTACACCGGAATATAGGACAGTGTGATCAAATCTCAATACTCCATTCCCAATCTAAGTGGAAAAAGTGTTATTAAGAGTGGAGGACACATAATTACTATGCTCTCCACCCATTTTCATTGCTTTGCTTCACTTCTCCTAGCTGAATCCACAACATGCTTCCAACATACATAATTCCATAAGCATATCTTTATCCTTTGACCTGTCTGGTGGCCAATCGCCAACATGATTACTCTTAAACTAAGAAAAATATTGAGGAACACAACATCACACCAACCACATCCACCAAGTGAAATAGACAATGTACATATGCAATGTATTTATACACATTGTAGGTGGTGAAGACATTATAGGCGACTATAATAGTTGGTGAATAATGCATTAAAAAACAAATAAACTATCTAAAAAGAGAACAAACCAAATCAAACATTTACTGCAAGAATGTTATGCATTTACTCAGTTACAACATTAGGTGTACAAGATCTATCTAGAGTAGAGATCTAAATTTACTCACTTTAGTAATATATTGATTCAAGTATTTTGTATCAGAAGAATTAAACACGAACGATCTCTGAGACAAATTTCCTAGTGAAAGTTTTGAGATTGGATTTGATTCGGGTTCTATTTGATCTGAGTTGATTGTTGATTGAAAACCATCCTATTTTAATGACAACCAAGTGTAGTTTGATGGTGTGAGAATGTTTTGGTTCAAATATCACACTATATATAGTCTATCGACTAATTAAATTTCAACATAAAAGAAATATGGCTCATATTCTTGTTAAGAGGACAACTAAACCTCACATAAAATATCATGTACAGGGCAAATTAGGATATGGAATTAGGATAGAATAATAAATTTAAATTAGTTATGGAATTTAAATGAATTATATAAATGTTTAGTTTAATTTTCTTTTACTTTTTGTTGAATTTAGTCTAATTTTTAATGAGTTTTTTTTTAAGATTTTAGGAATTTATTTATCAATATGTTAAATTTTATCTAATGACTTTTAGTTTTTGTTAGGTTTTTATTTACATTGTTCTTGTTAATTTCATGTTGCTTCAAAAATTAAAAGTTTTGTGTTTTTATTTATATTTATTGTGGTGTCATTTCCATTGTTACATCTATGGGTATTTTTTGCCTACTTTAAATGGTCTTAAACTTTAATTCCTATGCAATTGTTACTATTGGAGTTGACAGCTTAAAAACAACAAGCAATGGAATCTCTACCCAAACAACCCTACAAATTTGTACCCAAAGTGTTCTACGAGGTATGTCTTTTGAGACATCACTAGATATTATTCTTCTCATTATAGAATTTGATAATACATGTAATTGGATATAATATTTTACTTTGATTCGTTATTTCGTGGGTAAGTTACCCCCCCCCCCAAAAGAATGCTTAAATACTAGGTTGGCATAGCCTGGACCCTACATGGGATCCAACTTGTTGTGCAAAACCTTACCAAAGGTTCTTTTTCTTTTTCGCTTTGCCAAAGCAAATCATGTTGAGGTGGTGCTCAATCATTCATCAGTCATTGCACCTGGTTTTTTTATTCCCCTTTATTTGTTTTCAAACCTTGGAAGCAAGAATTTATCATCTTGAATGACAAATATTTCAAGGTCCCTATTTGGGTTGAGTTTCCCAATCTACCCTTGTCATGTTGGAATTTTGAGTTAGATTGTCTCCTTTTTAGGCAAAGTTATGTGTTGTGAACTAGAATAGGTCTACCCAATTCGTCCTCAATAGTAGGTTTGTGTTGAGCTAGACCTATCCAAGGATCTCAAAGACTTAGTGGATATTTGAGTTGGTCAAACCAAATATAACTCACACGTCCTTTATATCAACCTTCTAAACACCTATTATCAACATCAATCCTCAAAACATAAGATTTGAGCTTGCCCTCTACCTTCCCCATGCTCAAAGGTTGTTGCATAACCCTCTTTTAGGTGGCCACCTTATGTGAAAAAGAGGTAGGTTGATCTACTATATTTAGCCACAAAGCCAATAATTTTAGTAACAATAAGCCTTCCCCTATGCATTCCAACTCTAGGAATCAAGCTAGCCTCCATAATTACGTAATGTTGTACATGCCTCCTCCAAGGAGACTTCTAATGTGGAAAAAATGGTTTGGAATTCCCTCATAACATCAACCTTATCTTGATCTACCATCGTTGATGGGCCTAGCCTACTTCCCCTCCTCTTGTTGATCAGAGGATGTTAAGATTAGGTGTCATTCACCTTGTAAATCCTGTCATCTGTTATGGTTCCAACATCTTTGGAAAGTGTCTCTAGGAACTTAGGGTGTATTGGAAAAATATTTTGTAATATTAATTCTCACCATTGTTTGTAATATATTCATAAGGGGTGATGGCCACTAGCAATAGTAAAGGTGACTTGTGGACATAAATATTTAATATTACTTTTCCCACGTGTGAATGCCTAAAATGGGATAATAAAAGATAAGAGAAAGGATAAATGTGATTTTTTGGATTCTCCAAGAAGGATATTGGAATGAGGCAATAGGTGTTTCTTAGCATTCTATCATTTATTACATTTAGTGTAATTTTTATCTCTCAAGTTTGGATGCCCAAGTTGGAGGGAAAGTATTGGAGCCAAAACCGATATCCTTTCAAATTCTAAGGAGGCATTCCAAGGGATAGAGATGTTTGGAATGAAGGGCCATCTTTGAGAGCCTTTTTTTGGGCTTAAGATGCCTTCACAAGTCTATAAATTTGGCCTCTTGGATGTATAAATTATAAGCCATGGTTGGATGTAGAGTTCCATTGTAGGTACAAGGATAGGTTGAGGCATAAGGAGGTTTTTCATAGGTGTAAAAGTGTTGTCATGGTGGAAGCAAATAATAGAATGGAGGTGATTGTATTGTAATCTCATCTATTTTAAGATAATGCATACTTGGCCTCTCCTTGGTGGATTTTTTTCTCGCAAGGGTTTCCTCGTGTAAATCTTGTGTTATGTGATGGATGATCTTGTGTTGTTGATTTGTGCCTCATTGATAATATGTTATGGTGATTTTATTCTTTATATATTGCTATTATAAGTTCACATAAGGTGGTGTAATTAAGCATGTTATGTTGGTTGATTTTTAACATCATAAATAAGATGGATCTAATCATGGTAATTCCATATTAAGGAAACTTAGTTTTTAGATTTGCATATAAGCAAGTTATATGTTCATGTTGTTATGGTTTGATCCTTGAATTTCATCCATTGAAGTTGTGATTGAGGATTTTTCTGCATAGATTGGATTAGATTATCATCATATAATATATAAATGCAATAGAAATAAACCCACAATGTCAATGAAATGCACAGGAAAATAAAATAAAGGAATGAACAAGAGAGATCTCACCCAATAATTCCTTCTCCATGGCTGACTTCCATTGCACCTTCTAGCTTGATGTGATGATGAGTGTGCCCTCAGATTTGTGATGAGAAAACTTTACTATGCTAGCCCTAAGCAAAGTTTTGAAAGATTTGTACTATATGCTAATGCAATAGAAATCTAATTCTAAATGCAAACAATTAAAATGACAAGCCTATAATGCAAGAGAGATTAAGAAAAATGAAATTAAGAAGCTCAAGATTCAACATTACGAGATTCAAGATTGTTGAAAATGAGGACAAAATTGACATTTTATAGAAAATGCAATTTTCAATGGACGGACGAGATGAGAGATTGAGAAATGCCCTAGAATCAATGGTCAAGATTCAAAATGACAACTCTCAATTAGGGTTAGGGTAAAATTCTCAAATGAGTGGGCAAGATTTAATTTAAGAAATTAAATCAAGGATGGAGAATAAACGTGACAGTGAGATGAAAATTAGTAAAATCAAGAAGATAAGATTTGAACAAGAAGATGAAATTTAGAAAATCAGTAATTTTAGTAATTACTTGATTTGTAGAAGAGTATTGCTATTTTGAATTAAAATTAATTCAAAATATAGATTTAGTGACATAGTAAATAATTGATTTAAGATTATTTACTAAAAGAAGAAGCAGTTAACCATGTGAAGCCTTTTTAAATAAATTGTTTTATTTAAAAAGAGGGAAATGAGAAATAAGATAATTAAATAATTAGGAATAATTATTTAATTTAGAAGAGGTAATTGATTTAATTAAATAAATTAATAAATCTACTTAATTAAAAGAAGATTTGGGAATTAGTGACACATTGAATAAATAGATTAAAATATATTTATTTAATAATCAAGAGCACATTGATGACAAAGATTAATTAAATAAATTAGAACTTTATTTAATTATGAGTAGACTTTAGATAATAAGTGACACATTAAATAAATAAATAAGATCTATTTATTTAATAATCATGAAGAATAAAAAGACATGAATTAATTAAATAATTATGCATTATTTAATTAATAGTTGAAGGTGGGTTAGAAACATAATTAAAATTTCATAATTATGCTAGGACGAAAAGTGGTAAAATAGTGCTTGCAGGCCTAGGTCATTTTTATGTGTCTACATTTGCCCCTCTGTCATAATGCAGTTTATCACGTTATGGCAAAAAAAAGTAGTGAATAATAT
This sequence comes from Sequoiadendron giganteum, assembly GCA_007115665.2. Lineage (NCBI taxonomy): Eukaryota > Viridiplantae > Streptophyta > Pinopsida > Cupressales > Cupressaceae > Sequoiadendron > Sequoiadendron giganteum. Next base: position 609,580 of record CM021104.1, read on the forward strand.
GCCCCATTGAAGGTACAGAGTGCCTATGCCCCCTCGAGAAAATTTTTGAATTTTGGTCCGGGGTCAGAAAAATTTGGAAAGTGTCCCGATTAATCAGTTTAATGATCAAAAAAACAATGGCGTAATCAGCTTTGAGAATGGAGGACACTTAGCCAACCAACATGCCAGATAAAGGTGGTCAACAGAGCCTTCAGTACAAACCCACTAGGTCAAACCCTAATTTTCAGCCTATAAATAAGTTGAAAAAGCCAAACCAAGTGTCATTTTCACATTTGCTAATTAAAATTTTGAGAGATCAGAGCTCAAGGAGAAGATGGTGATTCTCTTGACAGACCACCGTGGCTACTGCGTGCAAACATTCCGATGACCTGAGGGCGTAGAGGCACCGGTAAGTACCCTATCCCACTTTTATTTTTTTCAATTCTCATGCATTTATTAGGGTTTCAAGAGGGTAAATGAATGCGTTGCAACACAATCGTCGTTGCGTAAACCACAATTGCCTTCGTGTTCAACGTATTTGTTTGCATCGCGATGCAAGTGCACTGGGTAGATAGGTTATAGTTTAAAAACACACAACTGCTAAGGAAAATGACGCAAGTGTCAAAATGCAACGCATGTGTAGGCTTACGCGACACAAAAGCCATGTTGAACCACAAACGCGAGGCCACACAACGCAATTGCCATGAAATGATGCAATTGTTTTACCGAGCGACACAATCGATGTGGGGCTACGCAATTGCTAGATGGAATGCCACACTCGCTGTAAAGATGCGTAATTGCTAGACGAGATGACACATTCACGATATTGCGATGCAACTGCCAGGTGTAGAGCCACATGTGACAAACCGCGATGCAATTGCAGTCAATGCGACACAATTGTAGTTGACCAGTGTTGACTTTGTTCAGGCTCCTGTTTTAGATGCATTTTTGGCTTTTTTTTTTAGGTAGTAATAATGTGCCATTGTGTTGACCCACATGTGCTAACCCTTGTTTTTGCGCATGCAGAAACGATTAGTGCCCATATATATGCGAGAGTTAAGACTAGCGACTTATGCCTTTAGAGATCGATTGAGTGATAGGGAGAGACAATGATTGATGACACTGGGGTTATACTATGTCACTTATATGCCCATTATTCGGGCAAACAGGGGTTTGCTGACAACACTTTGTGAGAGGTGGCACTTAGAGACATGCTCCTTTCATCTACCTATAGGAGAGGCTACGATTACCCTGAAGGATGTTTATTGCATTCTTCGCATCCCGATCAGCGAGGAGAGGGTTGTATACGATCCGCACTGGGGGCGACATGCCCTAGTAGAGATGTACGAGGATGCCGGTGGTGCCGGTCTAGGCATTCACGGGTATGAGATCAGATGGGATGTTGTGGCTGACCAGTTTCCACGGTGGGATGCCATGCTCATGACACTGATTTTCGGAGTGCTGATATTGGATTGTTACGGACATGGCTTTCTAATTGGATGGGGGGAGGTACTAGTCTGCATGCGGGGTCAGATGATAGTTTTTGCCTGGGGGCCCTACTTGTTGGCCATGTTATATCATCAGCAGCATGAGGTAGTGTATCATGAGGGACAAAGTTGAAGGGAAAACATGGATGGATCTAAGGACCCAACAATGTGGAATACATTCCCTTAACACTAATACAACAGAGGAGAAGAGAAAAACCAAGTTCTAATAGCTTCTAAAAAACTACTAAGATGAATACATGCAACATAAATGAGATAACATAATAAGCATTCACAGATGACACAGTATTTACATGGGAAAACCTTTTCGGTAAAAAACCCACCACACCAAGCAAAGACAATTTGTATTACAACAATAAACAATTACATACAAATTCTTCAACCTTCACTCTCTGATCAGCTCACAGCAGCATTCTAGTTATTTTTCCTTGTTACAATACTTTCTAACAAAGTATACAAAATTAACTTAACTTCATCAACTCGTCACCTCTTGGTTTACATATACAATGTACTCGACTTACAAAGTCATACATCCCATTTAATGTTCCAACCAATCATAGGACTTCAACCATTTTGCAATGATCATTCAAATAAGTAACCGATCTGTTCATATTTCATCAAGCCACCCAGGCAATTAATTCATGCCTTAATCGGGTTCTTTCTATCAGCTAGAAATCAGCTTGCAATAACTGCCTTTCACTATTTCGATCTTGGGCCAATCAGATCACAGTCAACTTGCCACATGCCTGCCTATCATTTGTCTATCACTTCTGACATTTGGTCCAACTCGGTTGACCGAGCACTTATAGCGCTACCACCAAGCAGTCTGACTCGCCTCACGGTATGACGGTGAGCTCAGCCAAGCTCACCCATGTCTTCACCGCACTACCATGCCCTTGTCCAAGGCATGCCATGATAAGGCAGTGAGCTCACCCGATCTCACCCCTCGACTTCACCAAGCCCTTCCATTTGACCGCCCCGTGGTACCGTTGCCCATACCAATACTAATTGCGGTGTGGCGGTAGCCATTGACAAGACCATCAACAATCTCACCGCGCTACCGAGGAGACCGCCAGGTCTCACCATAGTAGAGCGCTGACCGCTTAGGCAGACTACCTGCGGTCTCACCGTGACCACTGCGGTGAGTTGAATCACCATCCACGGTGGAGCGGTAACTGCCAAGCCACCGCTGGCGGCTTTACCGCGACCACTGCGGTGAGTCGGCTCACTACCCGCAGTGGGGCGATAAACTGTCAGGCACATTGCTGACGGTTTATCGTGACCACCGCAGTTAGATAGACCATCACCTGCCTGTCACCATGGTACCGCCAAGGCAGAGCCAAACCGCCCCGGTAAAGCAGTAAGGTAGAAAAAATAATTTTTTGCCAAGTCCATTAAGTCTGAGGCACAAAACTGGAAGTTGAGACACAAATTTCTCAACAAGCTCCCACTTGGCAAAGACTTCCAGCTTCCTCAAGACTTTGAAAAATCACTGACGGTCATAGGCCCCAAAACCTATCGATTCTGCGCACCATCTAAACTTGTTTGTGCTCACCGACTTTGTCAATGCATCTGCAACATTCTTCAAAGTGTCAAACTTTTCAAGACGGACCTTTCCATCTTCAACCATGTCTCTCACGATGTGATACTGCACATCAATGTGCTTTGTCCTGGCATGGAAAGTCAAGTTCTTTTCCAAACAAATGACACTCTAACTATCACAACAAATAGTGATCTGCCCTACATTAAAACCAATGTTTGAACATAAACGACTCATCCAAACTGCCTCCTTGTAGGCATGAGTTCCTGCCATGCACTCTGCCTCTATCATGGATAAAGCAACTACAACTTGTCACTTTCTCATCCAACTGATTGCTCCCCCATTAAGCATGAATGTGTATCCACTGGTGGATCTCTCATTGTTAATATCCCCTGCCCAATCAGAATCAACATATCCCTGAATGCTAAGTGTTCTCTATGATGCAACCAAACTGCCATGGTAACACAAAGCATAGTCTGAAGTCCCCTTCAAATATCTAAACACTCTCTTCACAACATCCCAACGTGATCTTCCCGGACTTGCCATAAAACGACTTAGAACTCCCACTGCTTGGGCAATGTCTGGTCTTTTACAGACCATTGCATACATTAAACTGCCAACAACACTTGCATATAGCACACTGTCATGTCCTCCATCTCAGTAGCATATTTTGGACATTCTTCAATAGATAGTTTCATTCCTTGCATGACTAGAACAACTAGCTGCTTGCAATCGTTCATACTAAATCTTTCCATAATAGTGTTCACATACTTACTCTGACTTACCCAAAGCTTTCTGCTTGTTCTGTCCCTGGTTATCTCCATTCCCAGAATATACCTAGCCGCACCAAGATCTTTCATTTTGAACTTTGAAGACAACTGAGATTTAAGATCAGAAATCATAGACTTTCTATTTCCTATGAATAACATATCATCCACGTATAGGGTAATAAAAAGCACACGATCATTCTCAGATTTACGATATACACAATGATCAGATTTTGATCTTACAAATCCCATTGACAACACAAATGTGTCAAATTTCTAGTACCACATTCTAGGAGACTGCTTCGAACCATACAAAGATTTATTTAACTTAAATACCAGATTTTGTTTACCTTTTTGAACAAAATGCTCAAGCTGGGACATATAAATTTCTTCCTCCAACTCACCATGGATAAACGTTGTCTTTACATCCATCTGCTCAATTTCAAAGTCATACATAGCTGCCAATGACAACAAAAATCTGATGGATGTCAACTTTGCTACAAGGGAAAAAATATCTCCATAATCAATTCCCTCAATTTGGGAAAATCCCTTTGGAACCAATCGTGCCTTATACTTCTCAACACTACCATCAAGACTTGTCTTCTTTTTGAATACCCACTTACAACCAACAAGCTTTCGCCCTTTAGGCAATGGTACCAAATCCCAGGTTTCATTCTTCTTCAATGAATCCATTTCTTCATTCATGGCTTCCAACCAAGAATTCAAATTAGTCATGTTGATTGCTTCTTTTACAGTCCTAGGCTCATCAGTGCTAGTAATTAAGGCATAGGAAAAATTCAAATCTAACAATGAGAAACCATACCTTTAAGGTTATCATTTTTCTCGTGTAGACCTTCTTACAGGCTGAGGTTGTGGTTCTTCATCATTAGAACTCTCAGAGCTGCTTGAAATCTCCTCAGTCTCAGGCACACCATGCAACTCTTCCCTTTCTGGAGTTTGGGGAATCTCAACTACATCCTTCTTCTTTCCTCTTTGATCTGTCTCAAGATTTTGATCACTTACTGAAGGTTTCAGCTCACAAAATATCACACTTCTACTATACAAAACCTTCTCAATAATAGGGTTCCAAAGCTTGTATCCCTTCACACCAACACCATAGCCGCTGAAAATACATTTGACAACCTTGTTATCCAATTTTTATCTCTTTTCATTTGGCACATAAACATATGCCTCACAACAAAAGACACGAACATGCCTCAAAGAGGGCTTTTTACCAAACCATGCTTCGAAAGGTGTCTTATCAACAAGAGCAGAGCAAGGAGATCGGTTTACCAGATAACATGTTGTAGCCACAACCTCAGCCTAGAACATCTGCTCTAGACTAGTACTACTCAACATACTCCTTGCCTTTTCCATCAATGTCCTATTCAACCTTTCAACAACTCCATTCTGCTGTGGAGTATAAGGTGTTGTTTTATGCCTTTTAATTCCATGATCAGTGCAATACCTTTAGAAATCTGCAGAACAAAACTCATCACCATTGTCTGTCCTCAAACATTTAATTTTCCTTCCAATCTGATTCTCTACCAAAGATTTAAATTCTTTAAACCGACTGAACACTTCTGATTTACTTTTAAGAAAGTATACAAATGCCCTTCTTGAACAATCATCAATAAAATAAACATAATATCTAGACTTCGATAACGAAGGAACATCAACTAGGCCAAATACATCAGAATGAACATAATCCAATATACCAAAAGACTTATGAGGACTAGAATAAAATGAAACATGGTATTGTTTTCCATAAACACAATGTTCGCAAAAATTGAACTCAAGGTTACAATCATCAAGCCCTTCTACAAGATTTTTATTCTTCAAGGTTTTTAAACCTTTTTCACCTATGTGACCTAGTCTATGATGCCATAACATAGTCTTCTCAGCTGGGCTTTTTACCTCCAAAGCATTTGCAAATAGATAAGAGTCTTCATCTTCCTCTACAGGAGCAACAATGTTTGACTTTACAGAGGTACTGTTACATTGAATAGGACGTGCATCCAGCTTGTACAGAGTGTTAGTACAAACACCCTTAGCCAACACCATTGCACCTCTAGCCATTTTACATCCTCTACTAGAGAAAGAAACTTCTACACCAACATCATTTAACTTACTAACAGATTGAAGATTTTGAGCCAGACCTGGAATGTGCAGTACACCACCAATCCCTTTGACTCTTCCGTCAGGTAATTAAATTATGACTCTTCCTCTGCCAACTATCTCCAACGTTGAATCACTTTCTAGGTACACCTTTACACCATCATACTTCTCGTACTTAGAGAACCATTCTCTATGGGACGTAATGTGAAAGGATGCACTTGAGTCAGCCAACCATACATCATCTGATGCCTGAGTTGCCAAGGCTATAATGAAGGCATTTGCATCACTCTAAGAAGAGTCATTTTCTGAAGTGTTCTTCTTCTTCTTCTCCTTACAATCCTTTCAAATGTGAACAGGTTTCCCACAGTTCCAGCATTTCACGTTGGACTTTTTACCAAGAGACTTTGATCTCCCTGCAAATTTGGATTTAGACTTCTTGTCCTTCTTCTTGCCTTTCTCCTTTGGTCTACCTCGACCAACAAGAGCCTCTTTGGCCATCTTTGAAGACTTCCTCCGCATCTCTTTAGAAAACAATGAGGCAACAATGTCTTCCATCTTGAAATTAGTGGTAGTACTTCCAATGGCCATCACAAGATGATCCCAACTGTTAGGTAATGAACACAACAGGAGCATGCACCGATCCTCCTCCTCAGTCTTTACACCTACAGACGCCAGCTGAGTAACACTCATGTTAAATGAGTTCAGATGGTTTGCAATAGATGCACCTTCTTCCATCTTCAAGTATTAAAGATTCTTCCTCAGGAATAAATTATTTACCAGACTTTCCCTGATAAATATCACCAAGCTTCTTCCATAATGAAGCTGCAGATTTCTCCTCCTAGACGTTCAGGAGTACAAAATTGGCTAGACTCAGTCTTATCAGACCTCTTGCTTTTCTATCAGTAAGGTCCCAATTCTCTTGCTTCATACTTTGTGGAATAGTTCCAGACACTGCAATCCAGAGGTCTCTATCCACCAACAATTCTTCTATTTTGAGTTTCCATAACTCAAAGTTTCTGCCATTAAAATTTTCAATCTCTACTCTACCCAATGTACTCGTCATCTCAAACATAAACAAGTTTTAACAATGCAAGACTCCCACTGAAATAGTATTAGCACAAAAAACTAACCTTTTCTCTCAAGGATAACACAATTGGCCAGGCTCTGATACCACTTGAAGGGAAAACATGGATGGATCTAAGGACCCAACAGTGCGGAATACATTCCCTTAACACTAATACAACAAAGGAGAAGAGAAAAACCAAGTTCTAATAGCTTCTAAAAAACTACTGAGATGAATACATGCAACATAAATGAGATAACAGAATAAGCATTCACAAATGACATAGTATTTATGTGGGAAAACCTTTTTAGGTAAAAAACCCACCACACCAAGCAAATACAATTTGTATTACAACAATAAACAATTACATACAAATTCTCCAGCCTTCACTCTCTGATCAACTCACAACAACATTCCAGTTATTTTTCTTTGTTACAATACTTTCTAACAAAGTATACAAAATTAACTTAACTTCATCAACTCGTCACGTCTTGGTTTACATATACAATGTACTTGACTTACAAAGTCATACATCCCATTTAATGTTCCAACCAATCGCATGAATTTAACCATGCTGATATTCTCATTCAAACAAGTAACTGATATGCTTAGATTGCATTGAGCCACCTAGGCAATTAATTCATGCCTTAATCGGGCTCTTTCTATCAACTATAAATCGGCCTGCAATAACTGCCTTTTACTATTTCGTTCTTGGGCCAATTAGATCGTAGTCAACTTGTCGCGTGCCTGCCTGTCATTCGTTTATCACTTTTGACATCCGGTCCAACTTGGTTGACCGAGCTTCGGGCTCATCCGAGCTCTTACCGCACTACCGCTGAGTAGTCTGACTCGTCTCGCAGTATTGCGGTGAGCTCAACCGAGCTCACCCATGTCTTCACTACGCTACCGTGCCCCTGTCCGAGTCATGCCACGGTAAGGTGGTGAGCTCACTCGAGCTCACCCCTCAACTTCACCAAGCCCTTCCATTTGACTGCCGCACGCTACCACTGCCCAGACCAATACTAACCGCGGTGTGGCGGTAGCCATCGACAAGATTGTTAGCGGTCTCACTGCGCTACCACGGAGATCACTTAGGAAGACTGCCTGCGGTCTGACCGTGACCACCATGTTGAGAACCATCCGCAGTGGAGCAGTAACCACCAGGCCACCACTGGCGGCTTTACCATGACCACCACGATGAGTTGGATCACTGCCCACGGTGGGGCGATAAACTGTCAAGAACGCTGCTGACGGTTTACCGCGGCCACCGCGGTCAGATAGACCATCGCCTGCGGTGTAGCGGTGAATGACGAGTTAGGCCGCAAGATGCCTACCACGGTGAGTAAATTCACTGCACGCGGTAAGGCGGTAACCACCAAGGCAGAGCCAGACCACCGTGGTAAAGCGGTAAAGGTAGAAAAAATAAATTTTCGCCAAGTCCATAAAGTCTGAGGCAAAAAACTAGAAGTTGAGACACAAATTTCTCAACAAAAGTATCAGTTGCGGGACCACACTACTTATGATCTCGGTATGGGAGCACATTCTCATTTTTCGGCCATCGATATAGATTCGACAATTGGGTGATGGGATGCCATATGTTTATGTTTATGTGGGTTCAGTTAGCCAGACTCGTGTAGGAGATACCAGGTACTGGCGTCATTGGATCAATACCATGATTAGTTTTGTCTGGAGGCCTTACAAAGATTGTTGTCAGTGGCTAGATGAGGATGGCCATTTGTCACTATGCAGACAGTTATGCTACCTGATTGGCCACATAGTTCAGAGCCAACAAATTATTGAGATGTACCTGCCCTAGCGGGTACTATGATAATTTGGGGAGCAACAGGATGTGCTAGTAGGCACCACAAAGTATGCACAGTCCTCTAGAGAGACCATATGGGGGCCACTAATAGCAGTGGCAGTAACCGAGCAATAGATTGATGGTTTAGTTGCACAACAGTGGTTATGGAGAGGGGGTCCAACGGACGCTGGCACATATTTTGAGTTTGACACTTGGTGGCAGATTCACAAGCCTATTCCTTTGACAGATCTAGATGGTCCAGCTCCCATAGATCGGAGATCAGTTATCCTGCAGGTACGAAGGAGAGGTCGGGGTGGCAAATACAAAGGGAAATATGGAAGAGGGGTTAGAGGGAGAGACGAAGGCATAGATGGCATGGGGCCAAAGGGAGAGATGGTGATCGGGGAGATGGAGGCAAAGGTTGGGGAGATGATGGGGGTGGTGGGGGAGGAGGTGATGGCAAACACAGGAGGGGGGTGAGGAGGAGGAGGGATGATGGAGGGTGAAGGCAACCCAGGAGAGTCAGGGAAAGAGTGGGTGGTGCACCATTGTCACCTATCTAGGAGGAGGGTGAGGAGAGAGAGCAACCGATTGAGCAGGAGGTCAAGGTGGGAGCAGAGGAGGAGATCAGAAGGGGAGAGGAGGTGGAGGGAAGAGCGGAGGAGCTGGAGGCGAGAGGAGAGGGATAGATGCCAGTAGAGGAGGATCCATTTTCTGAGCACCATCCTCTTGAGATTGACGTGGAGGAGGTTCGAGGAGAGGAGGAAATGGGGGAGGAGAGGGATGAGGAGGAGGATGAGGGGGGGGATGAGGCCGAGAGGAGATTGTGGGAGTGGATGATCGTTGGAGACGAGGAGGGGGACAGGTCACCGATTTTTCCAGTAGATTCCACCATTGATCAGAGGATCATCAATCTCTAGAGAAAAATTGATGCGGCCTTGTCTCAGAACAAGGCCTTGGCAGCGGAGTTGGAGGTCACTAGGGTGGAGAGAGATCAAGCCGTTATTTGATGACACAAGTCAGACCGATGGGTGATGGAGTTCGCAGAGTTATGTGCCGAACCATCATTGGATATGGCTAGGGAGCTGGTTAGGATGGCTAAGAGTAGGGGTCAGTACAGGTTGCTTTATGAGTAGGTTGTTCCACTAGAGAGACGAGACCCATGATTTTCCCGATCATACAACAGGACTGGTAGTGGTAGCCAAACCCATAGCAGTAGCAGGTCACACAACAGTAGTCATACTAGTGCTGGGGGGTCCACTTCATCAAGACAATCATCAGGCCATAGGTCACATAGTTCATATCATCATTTGTCAGGCCATAGCCACAGGTCAGAGCATGGTCATAGATCAGTGTCATCAGGACACCAGTCAGAGCAAAGCCAACCTCCTGTTACTGAGCCATCGAGATCCCAGAGTCAGACTCTGGACACCACTCCCATCCAGGTCACCTTCCACCTGATGAGTCATTCACAACCGCCACATGAGTCACCTCCACGGGATGGAGGGGGCACGACCTAGGACTTTTATTTTGATATTTGTATTAGACACTTGCTTATATTGACATTCGAGCCTGCGAGCTCTATTTTTGGGATATCTCATGACTCCATTCTGTGACATATTTTTTTTTTGAGATTATATATATGCGATGCAGTTTTTTATGCGGCCTATATGATTGTATGAGTTATGGTGTTCTATGCTTTATCAGATGCTATGTGATGCTTTTATGATGCTATGAGATGTATGTATATCATGTTTTATGCTTATGAATGCAATTATGGATATGGTTATGTATGTATGCAATGTGCAATGTATGATTATATGATTCCTATATGTTAATGCAAATAATGATTTTATGATGTGAGATGGATGGATGCAAATGATAGCGTTATGCAATATGAATTATGGTATTTGATATATGCAGATGTGAAATGTGAATATGAAATGCTCGTATGATCATGTATGCAACTTTGTTTTTGTATGTCACAGTATATCATCAGAGAACGAGAGAAGAGAAGATGAAGATGGATGTTAGTGTTAAGAAAGATATGCATATTAGTGTAGAAACAAAAAATCCTTCAAAACTTTGCTATAGTGCTATCCTAGTTGTTGCTCTTAATCATCATTCGGTGAAAATGTTGTGATGGCCGACAAACACTATGATATGACATAGATCAATAGTGTGCAGGGGCGAACCACCATGTAGATCAACAGTTGTAGACCAAGATGATCATGACTCATACGAGGAACGTAATTGCCCCTAGTCATTTTGTTTTGACCAACCTCCAGAAAAACCAGACTAATCATGAGATGTTGCTGCTTCTCTAAATCCTGATGTAATGACATCCTTGAGAAACTAGCCACATGATAGTAAAAAATAGACAGGAAAATCATCGTACTACATCATTGCTTCTCTAAATCTTGAAGTCAGGACATCCTTGAGAAACTAGTAGCAAGGTGATCATAAAAATACAAGGATGATCATCATGATATGTCATGGCTCCTATGACGTAAGGAACTAATATCATGATAACCATCAAAAAGACAGACAAAGTTTGCCAAGTGTTTGCCAAGTGTTTTGATGTCAAGTGTTTGAAGATGCCAAGGTTGACAAGGTCAAGGTTGCCAAATGTCGAGCGATATCAAATTCAGGAAGGACACATCCTGAATGACATTGATATCTAGGAGATCAATTCTCAGAGTTAGGGGAATCCATCAAAATGCCAAATGATGATGACGATGTTTAGGAAGGACACATCCAAAAGCATAAAGAAATGACGAGAGTTGTTTTTCAGAAGGACACATCTGAAGAAGAACCCTAATTTTTTTAGGTTAATTTGTCTTGATAAAATTTGATTACATGTCATTGGTGACATGCTGATTTGATCGAAAGTGTTGATGAAACAAATTGTTGGTAGACTGTCCACTCAGGATTGATATAAGATTTGCTTGATTTGAAGATAGTTGGATGTGTGTGAAAATGTAGTGCCATGAACCCTAATGGACTAACCTAGTGCGGCCTCAGGGGCTCATCGATTGATGGCCTTGCCTATGTCGTGCACTCAGAGACCTCGTAGTTCGACATGACCAATGACCTTTTCCAATGGACAAAAGTTAGAATCATGACTTTATTTTGACAAACCTAGAAAGACTGACCTAATGTCTCAGGGATTCAAAGATGAATCTTGCCTACGTAGAAAATGCGCAAAGACAACGTAGTTCAAACATGGACAAAAGATTGATTGAGATGACTGATTGGATTGACAAGACAAACATTGAATTTGACTCTGTTTTTGGGATTTTGACATTGATTTGGATGTGTTTTCTTTAGGATATTTTTTTGATTTTTATGACTTTTTTCAAGACTTTTTCAGATTTTTATGAGTTTTTTCAGGACTTTTTTAGATTTTTAAGACTTTTTTCAAGACTTTTTCAGATTTTTATGAGTTTTTTCAGGACTTTTTCAGATTTTTATGACTTTTTTCAGACTTTTTATGAATGCAGATCATGTGCAACCCCCATTGCAGTTTCATGATAAAGGTCTTGCCCCTAGACAGATCGGGGATTTCCCCGGGTCAAATGATATGGAAATAGGCAGACATGGGGCAAAAAGCAAGGATATGCAAGGGGTGATGTCAACCAAATGCTAACCATGGCCGTAATCGACAAGACTTAGGACAGATGTCGTGAATGTGTCAGGCTGTCGTGGTTATGCAAAGTGAATAAGGGCCGATTAGAGTAACAGTAGATGGCGAAGTAATGATCGACTATGCATGGCACCTATTTGCTAGGTTTTCACCATGGTACTTATCCAAAGCACCTGTTTGCTAGGTTTTCACTATTGGACGAATTTATTTATTTTTACTCTTTTTGGAATCTCGACAATACATTATCGGCCGATCGACGAATCACAAAAATCAATGTCGTCGCTCAATTTTTGTCTATATCTCGATGAACTGTAAAACGTCAATCTCACAACGCAAGCTCATCGAAACCGTGACGCCCACTTCATCGATCACACGATGAACAGTACCCAGAGCACGGGAGGCATACCTTTGCCAAACCATCGGATTAACAACATAAGTTCGTCACCATTACGATAAAAGTTCGACGTATTGCCAATATCGTTGAGAGATGAAGACTGTTATAGTGATCAAAATTTCTTGAGAAGATATATCGTGAGGACTGGATTTTGGTCTTAGCGATGAAGTTTCATCGACGAGATACACATCTTGTCCCATCGACAAAGCACGAGGGAAGCATATCGGCAAGACATATATCATCAGAGTAATTTCTGAATGTCTACTCGACCAGCTATGTGACGCCGTTAAGAATACATCGGTAGGAGTCTTGGTGACATACTTTAGATTGAAATAGCGATAGAAGTTCATCGAATGCACAACGAAATAGGCAAGTCATTACGGCAAAAATTTGTTGGATACATTGCAAATTCGTCAGACGCTTTTTACGGTTCGTTGCAAATTCGACGAAACATTGCAATTTAAAAAAAAAAAACTATTTGTTGAAATGTAGGCATATCGATGAAAGATCAAGACTATTACAATGATAAAAATTGGCTGAGAAGATATATCAAGAGGACTGGATTTTGGTCTCAGCGATGAAGTTTCATCGGTGAGACACATCTTGTCTCATCGACGAAGCACGAGGGAAGCATATTGGCAAGACATATATCATCAGAGTAAGTTCTGAATGTCTACCCGACTAGCTATTTGACGCCATTAAGAATACATCAGTAGGAGTCTTGGTGACATACTTGAGATCAAAAGAATAATCATTGGGGAGACTCACCACGTCGGGGAAACTATAGAATATCCTAGCGATACATGATCTCTTGTCGATGAAGATACAAATGGATCGAAATACTTATCGGGGTGACTCTGGGCGATATATAAAACTAGTCAAGTCAGCCAGGCCTTAACAATGCAGGATTGATGATATCAGGCCTGTTTGTAGCAGCAATAATGATAACTATTTTCTTGGCTGTCATACAAGCAATCTCGATCAACAGTTGATTAAGGACTCTATCTACAACACCACTAACATCCCCAACACTACTACCACGCTAGAAACATGCAAACCAATTATGCATCACAAGTTAGCACCTACTTCAAAAAGGTCAAACAAAATTCCCAATCATTTATACTCAACCTTAAACTTTCACTTATAAAAAAGCAACACACCTGTGTAGCAATAAAATCAAGCTCATCATAAAACAAGACAGAAGGAGCTAACCCTCTGGCCTTATAAAAAATGTGTCACATTAGCCTCACTCTCTCGAAACCACATTGATAACAATTTAGGGCCCTTCACATTGATGAAATTGGCCTAGCATTCATTGGCAATGGCTTTTGCAAGCAATGTCTTTCCACAACCCGATGGTCCATAAAATAGCACTTCTTTTGAAGGAGACGTTCCAAATTTTTCAAATTTCTCAGAATGCTCCACTAGATATTGAACAGTGTACATGAAACTCATATGAATTTTGTTAGTTCATATCTCCTTCAAAAGCAGGTTTTCTGCATTGAAAGAAAAGCAAGGCAGAAATATAGTGAACCACGTATCTCAATATACCTCTTGAAGCTCCCTCTTGACATTTTCCAACCCTCCAATATCTTCCCAAGTGACATTTGGAACTTGACAACCTGTCAAATATGTTTTCCCAATATTCATAAGAAAATTTACCATTATGAAAATCATCAGAAACAAACAAACTTAGGAATTGAAAGTTTAGGGGCACAATAGATCAATAGTTTAAAAATACAATCCCTACTTAATTGATATGAGAAAAATTGAACGTCTAGACATGGTTTGGAAAAACTCACAGTTTCACGGACAGCGGATGGGTTGCTAGAGCCCAATGCAGTCCGGAAGTGCTAATTAGTCACGGCCATTGAATGTAGAATCTCAACATCTATTGTCTCATCTTCTAAGTCAATGAAATCCATTTTTTCCCCAATACACTGAAGTGCAGCCTCAGTGCACAAAGCTGCAAGATCTGCTCCAACATATCCAAGAGTATCCTTACCAATCCTTTTGAGATCAACCTGTACCAAGAATCCTAAAGATTAATATATATTGTCGCCAAGAAAAACAAAGATTAATAAATGCTCTCAAAATCCAAGCACTGCTTGACATTAGATCTAGAAGTACAAAAAGAAATTTAGGTTCTACAATACGTACATCATCAGAGAGCTTCATATTGTTCGTATGGATACGAAGCACTTCCAACCTGCCTACTAATCACCAAGTGGGCAGGAAAAGTGAAATTAATGAGACCACTAAAATAAAAATAAAAAATAGAGCTTTGAAACCAAATCCACACACAACACAATGTTCATAGTGAAAAGTTAGCACTTTCTTTCATCTTTGTAGATTGGTTTGATACTTCAAACGATGCATTTCTTATATTGAAAAGTGCATTACTTACCTTATTGAGCTTCTCTTTGTTTTGAGAATAGTTTAATATTCTCTACTTAACAGGGCCAACCACCTGAAGGTGGAAGCTCATTTGGCCCTTCCCTCACATCACTCTCAATTCCCCATACCCGATCATATAACATTAATCATTCATTCATCCATTAATAACACATAACATTCATTCATTCATCCTGCATTAATAACATATGACATTCATTCATTAACATATTCACATTCATTCATTCATCCATTAATAACATATAACATTCATTCATTACCATATAACATTTATTCATTAACATCACATTCATTCATTAACATATTTCATTTTTTCAGTTTTTACATATTATCAAAAATATGGCTGTCATAATATGATTACAATCACTTCTTTTTTTGTTTCTTTTTTGTAACTAAATAAAGCTGAAGTGGAGTATCGTTTTCAAAATCATCTGTCCCCCCTTGAGTTGTTCTGATCTCTGCTCGTGATCTTAATGTATGCCTAGTCATGTACTCACAATGTGGATGTGGCTGCAAGGGGGGGTCTGCTGCAATAGAAAAGAAATGTTAAATTGATATGTTTTATTATTATTGTTACACATATTTCATTAATTAAAAGAACATTAGAGTGGTGCTCTTTACCTGATTGGGCCACATCATATTCCTGATATTATCTTATAGCCTCATGCTCAACATTTTGAACACCCTATAATCCCGATCTGGAGTTGAAACACGAAAGATTACATTAATTAATACACCAATTGCAATTAAATATGTTTAAAAGAACATTAGAGTGGTCCTCTTTACCTGATGGAGCCACATCATGTTCTTGATCTTGTCTAGCCTGATCATGCTCAACATGTTGATCACGCTCTACATGCTCTAAAGTTGAAACACGAAAGGTTACATTGATTAATACACCAAATGCAATTAAAGATGTTTAATTGTATTAATCCATACTGCATTTTGTATAACACATGAATACATCCAGTACCGGGATGCACACCATGGACTTCATCAGCAAGTTATGCTCCACCCTCACCAGGTTGCATTCCAATGTCATGTGTAGTATTATCATTGCTTATCTATGTAAAACAAATAGCACATTATTATGGTGGAAATTAATATTGAATAGATTGCACAAGTATTCAATTTGAAATAAACTTTATTGAGTTTATTTACCTGCGTGTTGGATGCAGTGGAAGATTGTGTTTGCCCAGTCGAGACTCTTAGCTGTTCAGACAGGGCTCCATAGCCTTGGTCAAAGGCAATCTTCAGGTCCTCTTCTATGGGCACTCTGTTGAAATCAAAGCCCTAAATTTTTGCATGCGATCATGAATTATGCTTCTATGGTGTGATAAAACCAAAATTGTTTGCAATTTATTATTTGGATGCAATATTTCATTTATTGATACTTACAAATTGTGCGGCTACTTTCATATAACCACCAAAGCCAATTTTGTGCTGCCTATGTTTTTCTAATCTTGCCTTTGTTGCCTTCGATGTGTTGAGCAACCTATGAAAAATTTGAAATACGTTAGATTATGTAAAAAGAAAGATTAATCAGTATATAATTAAATTGTTGATAGTATCACATACCTTCCTTGGCCCGGTGGTATCTTTCCTTTCTTCTTTTCAGCCTTCTCCTTTCCATCTGACACCAAGTTCTTCCACTCCCTTTCGGGAATCATGGGGGGACACTCGTACTTTCTGTTCTTCTCTAAATGTGACCTATATTGGTCCCTCACATACTTTAGATAAGTACCAGCTTTCTTAAGGACCTTGGTTCGGTTGAATGTTTTATCACCGAACAACACAACTAAACGGTTAATGAGCTCATCTTTTAAACTTGATTTTGGGCATTCCACCGTGTACATATGGTGGGCCCGAAGAGCTCCGATGAAATATCACTTAGATGTTTATAAAAAACATCATTTCCTGTAGGAGCAGGATGTATAATTAGAAACTCAAAAGGGCAAGGTGTTTGGGCTGATTCCAAAAACTTAGGTACGTGCACGAATAATATAACAGAAATGGAGGCGCTCGCATTGGGATTGGAAGTCTGTATAAAGAAAGGAATTGATTCAGTAGAAATAGAAGGTGATTCTCAAATCTGCATTCAGGCAATCACATTGGGGAAAACACCAAACTGGAAACTAGACAAATGGATAGGAGCAATCAAATCCCTTCTTCGGAAGTTAAATGAATATACCCTATCACATGTCTATAGGGAAGCTAACAAGGCTGCGGGCCTCCTGGCAAACTGCGGAGGTTGAAGCTGGGGAGGAATGCACTAGCAACTCGCAGCATCAGACCAAGGTAATGAGCTGCTTCCTAGGCAATGCATGGGATGTATATCGGGCAGGCATAATCAATAATGACATGAATGCCTTTGCAAGGTATGTTCAAAATGAGGATTGGTTCAACAAAAGGAGAATGAAACATGCAGTAAAGCTAGGGTACGCACTGGGAGTAGTATATAGCTATGTAGTAGCATAAAGCATGATAAGCATACAGTCAAATATATAGTGGCTATAAACAGGCAATTATAATGTAGGCAAATATTGCCATTTTGTAAATCAATATAATAGGGCGCTATCCCCATTGATAGAACTTACTTAATAATAATAATAATAATAATAAAAACATTTTAAAGTACCTGGGACCTTCTCTATCTTTATGGGAAGGAAATCCTCGGTCACCAAAAATGTGACCGGCAATGTTCCCGTACTAGTAATACGGGAAGATCCAGGAAATGTTGCTAAAACATCACCAGTAGTAGTGGCCTCTGCATCCACAGGTACTGACACATGTAGTGGCATGTGTTCGCTGCCAGAGGGTGGACTACCGAATGCTTGCATGGTATGTGTTGCCAACATTTCAAACGATAATATAGGCACAGATGATGGGGTCAAATGATGTGTTGTATGCGCAGGAAGATCAGGATTGACACTTGTACCATCCGCTACTTCTCGGGAAACACTTGCAGTACCTTGATCATGGCTAGCAGCATGATGAGGACGCAAATAATCTGTTAAAAACAAAACATATTTTAGTTCATGACATAAAAGAGTACAAAATATAAAACCATGAATGAACTTATTTTATAATTAAAGATCTCATGATAGCTTACTTCCAAGTTCTATGCTCTCTCAGACAATATTTTAACCCTTTCTCTTATCTCATCTATTTGAGGCACCACGAATACCAACTGAAGGATTTCTTGATTGCATTTTTTTTGGGCCTTCCTCATCATATCCATAGGGTTTGTGAAAAATGTGATGTCATCATTGCATAATAGTGACTACACCTCCATATGGATGCTCTCCTGTACTGCTGGTGCCTTTCCCCGATCAACCAACTGCAACAAGAATATTAAAAACATTATCAAAATTAATCCAATAAACTCATGAAAAAAACATAATAATAAAACATTTTGCTCGTATCTAATTTGTACAATAACAATGAGGTAAACATGTCCAATAGAAGCGCCTGAAGATGGATCACGATCTGCGCTCTGGGCCGGAGCCTTTCTCGTATGATCAATGTCCCGCTGTGACAAAATTAAATATAAAAAACATTACCGAAATGAAACCAATAAACTTACGAAAAAAAACATAATAATAAAATGGTATATTGGAGTCATTAATTGGAGGTTGGGTAAAATGGTATATAGTACATACCACCCCCATAGTAATTGTCTTTGTATCTAAGCGATTCAAATTGTAATCGATTAGCAACTCTTCCCCTGCATTTATTGATTTTATCGCACATACGAATACACGGTTTCCCTCTCGCGCCTTGAATATACAATTGGGTTGCTTATTTGTTGACCCAAGTAATGTACAATTTATAAACTCTGCAATATTCCCTGATGCTTTTGGCCTCCTGTCAATGTACCTAGCCACTCCTTTATTTTGATCCTTATCTTTTAGTTGTATATAATTTTCTGATAGTGCATACCTACGCATATTTCATGTATATCGAACCAACTACATCCAATATTTGTAACTATAATAGGGTCCAACATACTCCATCAACTCAGTAACTTTTTCGTAATAGACTTTTATGTCGTCCATGCAAAATAGGCCCAAACCATGTAATGACGATGGTGCTATGCGATATATCCTCTCGTTGACACAAAGATCAATGTTTATTGGAGGAAGTTCCTTGGGTACCCATTGTTTCCGTAGATGTTTGTACCTCAAGGGCACCTCGATGTTGCCTATGCTCTCATCATCATAAAAACATGACCCCCCTTCAACAAGAAAAAATTCCATGCGTTTACGAAATTTTCTTCTAATCTTTTGACCTCTAGTTGATCTCCCTCTTTTAGACCTACTACATGTCTCGCTTTCCTCTTCTCTTCCTAAATTTCCCTCACTCAAGGAAGACAAATCTGAAAAATACCTATTTGGTGGTACCTGCACTCATAAGGATGTTGGATGAAGTTCTTTCATGGTGATGTGATCCGAAGGTGACATTATGACTAATCTATTATTTCATTGCTAGAATTTGACAGGTTATAAGGTAATCAAGTCTTGATAGATTGCAAGTTATTGTTACTACCATCCAAATGTGTCCATCACAAATCAAATCTACTTAACGTTTTAACTCCCAAACCTTGTAACAAGTGTTAAATGTTACTATGGTCCACCAATTACACAACCAAGGTGTCAAATGTATTCTCTAATTGTAATCAAAGGACTTTTGCTCTTCATTCAAGTAAATAAATTTGAAGGGAAACACCACCAAGTGGTTTATTGGACACCTACATGACTAAAAATAGCAGCAAATTTACATTTAATTTCCATATGTGTAAGTGGTTAACGGGGAGGGAGTGTGTAATAGGCCTGGTAAAGTCATCATAAGTTTATGCTTTAGCAATAAAAAATGTTTTAAGTCATCTTAAATCTTCCTATGTCTAATTGCTAGGAGACTTTTGGTATGTTTTAAGGTAGGATGAGTGGTCGCATCAGTGTTCTAATTCTCTATGACAAGGTTTCAACATCTTCAAATAGTGAAAGTTAGTGCTTATAGTCATTTGAAACAACAACATTTTGATTATGTATGATGGTAGGATTTGATAACTTAAAAGAATTGGTGACCCAACAAACTTAAAGTTAAAAGAAACTTTTTCAGTTTAAGGGGTCAGCACTTTCTTTCATCTTTGCATATTGGTTTGATGCTTCAAACGATGCATTTTTTATCCCAATTCTATCATAATGTATTCCCATCCCATTGCAATTGTTGGAGGAGTTGATACCAAAATTTCATATCAGATACCACGTTCTTGAAGCAATTTTCTATGTTTTTACAATTTTTTTGAAGTTCTTTTGTGTTGTATGGATCCATACAAGCTTGAAATGCTCTGAGATCATTGGTGTAGATAAATATATGTGTTCCCTTTCATTTGCATTTGTTTTGAAGTTCTCAATCACTGTTTTGTGGGATTAAACAATCAAATACAGGGACTGCCCTGTTGTGCCTGTGTAAGGGTTTGAGGGCTAAATAGAAATGACATCCACCAATCCACCCACTATCTTGGAACTATAACTCGGTGGATTGGTGTGCATCATGGTGGATTTGATGGAGTTTCAAATCTTGTTCTTTAAATTCCATTTATGTTTTGCCCTTGTCTTGGCTTGTTACATTGTTTGGGAGGTGGTGGAGCTTTTATTTTCTTCCCCTCTGTGGTGTGTTGGTATGTCATTTCTAATTGGTCTAGGCCTTCGCATTTCCTTTCTGGTTGTTGACTTGCTTTCTGCGGTAACCGGTCTCTTAAGTGGTGTTTCATTCCCCTTTGGTCGTGACTTTACCGGCCCCTATTACACGTCTTGTCGATTTTTACGTCGTGAGCTTATTTGTTCTATGGTATCGGAATGGTGAATTGTCATAAATTAACTATCGGTTAGTCTTTTCAACCTCGACGGTCTTTTCCCTGTCCACCTAGTCAGTCCCCCTCTTCAAGAATAACTTTTCGTGTGTGTAGATTACAGAGCCGTTGGATCAAATAAGTTCAATATGAACCGTTCCTCGCATACCTCGCAAGGTTTTTATTTACGTCATGAGAAATGGTGCGAGGCTTGCGAGATGTTGCCATTTGTTACACAAGATGGTGGGGACCGGTTTTGATCGCCGACAAAGGACGGATGCTGATGATGACAACTGTTTACTTACAGATGCATCATGGTCGTTCTTCCCTGACCTTGCACAATTAAAACTTCTGTTTCAATAATGTTGCGAGGTGCGCGATTTGCTGACACGTAGACGTCGATGCTATGGGCGACCATGGTGGGACCCTCTCCATGCTGATGTGGTACTTGGAAGGCGGATGTGGCATTTTCAAATTATGTTGACTTAATCAGAACCGTCATCCTAGCCAGCATTGCTTTTGATCAACGACTTTGTTTTAAACGAACTGGTGCTGTACTGTAGCCGTTTTATCTCGTGCGAGCAAGTAGTAATGGTTGAGTTCAACTCAACCTGCAAAATTAAATGCCGAAAAGACCAGCAAATTACCATTTCAGTGCTGCGATTTTTGATTGAGAAAGAATTGTCTGATGCCGTGGTAATGCAAGCCATTATTGCAACTCTCCAAGTCTCACTGCATTTGACGCTCTGCAAAAGAAACCGTAAGTAGTATGCACACATCTTCTTATATTTTAGAAGGTGTTAGGGTTGTTTACTAAACAATTGATGATTGTTTTCTTTTCAATTCCTGGAGAATTGTTTGAGTAGATTCACTCTTGAAGCTTGTCTAGGAAATTATTATAGATTTTGAATATTAATGAATTCTCTGTTAAGGTAATTGAGAAGAAGTTATAATTGTTTTCCATTTAAATTAAGCAAACCCTATCTCGAATTATCGTGTATTGGATATAAATCGCGCCCAAGGTATGAATTGCTGGTTCTGAGGCTACTTCTAGGGGCTTTTCCCAAGATATTATTGATTTGTTGGAGCCCTCTACGAGCAAGAAACAAGAGGGAAGAGTGTTGTTCTTTGGGCCTTTGCTTCTGGAAGGATTGGTGGAAAAACAGTGTAAAATTCGTGATGCAGAATTACCATAAACTGGATGGCAGTTGTTTTCCAACTGGTTTGGAAACAAAAATTTGGTAGTTCCCCTGTGTAATCCATGGAGATTGGACCTAGGTAAGCTAGTGGTACCTAATGTCTATGAGGATGTAGATTTATTGAAGGATATTGCTGCAAGTTATGACCATGTGGCCCGAATGGTCAGAACATATAATGGTAAAGAAATGATCAAAGTAACCAGGGATGAAATTACAAATATTTTTGGTCTGCATGAATGGAGCCAGGATATGATCCCTGTCAACTTGGAGGTTTTCAGGGAAGAGTATAGAAACACCAAGGGTTTGTTCAGAACATCCATTTTGTTACCCCATTTGGTTGTGTTAGGAAGAGGAAGGAGTCAGAGGAAAGTGGTTATTGGCAAGAATGAGCCTGAACCTTTCCCAATGGACTATTTTGCCCCACATTTCAAGAAGACCGTTTGTGCATTATGTCAAGTCCTGGGGATATATTTGAAGAAGAGTGTGCCTATTGAAGTGATGTATATGGCGGTAAACCTCCAACACCTAGGCTATAATGTGGTGTATGATTTTGCCACCTACCTTGCAGAGAAAATGCACTTGGGTTTGGTATCCTTGAAGCAAGGTAAGAATTGGGTTGCTTTCAAATGGTTTTCTTTGCTAATCCATATGTTTCTGTATAAGGGTCATAAGGTGTTCGGGAAAGATATGGAATTAAAGAAAAAGAGAAGAAAACATTGAGATGCTTGTCCAATATTGGACTAGAGTCCTGGACATGCACGATCATAAGTTTGATCATGTAACCTATCACAATGTTTTCGGATCCAGGCTAAGACAGGCCTTAGTATTTGATTCCCTCAAAATTCCAAAGGAAATTCATGATTTCCTAAGACCTATGGAGAGGAGGCCTGAGTTGAAGTTAACACATAATTGGGGGGATATAATCCCCAGTCACAACACAACAGTTTTCAGAGTTTATGGCACAAATGCCACCCCATTTGTTCTTCCAATGGAGGTCCCCCTTAGACTTGGTTTCATAGAAATCATGAGGTAGTTGGGAACATCTCAGGATTTCCACTTGCCCGCTGAACACAAGAAGGGATCTTTCTTTCTTGAATATACAGTTTTTGCTGATTTTGTTATGATAAAGGGAGGGTGGAAGGATTTACATTTATTGCTCAGGCCATACAGGCTGAGAACTGTACACCCTAGGAATCATGATCCTGAGGGTTTCATCTCCCAAATGAAGAGTAAGCATCGGACTGGGACCTATGTCCACAATTTTTACTTTCTTGAAGATATCATCAGGAACATTTTTGATCTGGACTTACAAGATGAGAGAAAGGCAATGTTCATTGCCTATTCAAAAATGGTAAAGAGAAAATGGGAGAAGATACATGATTTTGATCCTATACCTGGTGCTAAAGATGAATTCAGTAGGGCAATTTATGCTCTTGACAATTTTGAGAGTCTGGTAGGAATTTTAAAGGATGAAAAGATTGTGGAGGGAAGGGGAAAATCAAAAGTTACTGAGGAGTACCCTGAGGTAAAATTAGAAGAAAGGCCTACCTATCAGCCTCAAAAGAAGATAAAGATATTCTCTAGGAGAAAGGGAAGCAAGGCTGAAGAGTCAGCAAAGGGTGGCTCACCATCTGTCCCAAAGAAATCAATGCCAGATATTGTTGACCTAGATTCTCCTCCAAGGATTTCAGAACAGATTTATCCACCATCCCCAAAGAGGTAGAGGATTGAAAAGGTGATGGATATTGGCAGTGAGGGTAATGATGAGGAAGACATTATTGTAACTCCAGATGAACAGAATCCAGAGGTTCCATTAAACCCAACTGACAGTACTACAAGTTCAGGGGCAGTCATCCTAAGATTGGGAAAGGATGAGATCAAAGGGGTTACAAATAATGATGACTTGAGGATGGAGGCTTGTAAAGAGTTCATGATGGATGATTCTTTTATTCATACTAATGCTTTTAGAGATTTTGTATGGAGAGCTCATCTCTCATTATATGCTGAAAGGGTTTCCCATGAGAGAAGCTTGCACCCAGAGCTCCCAGAGCAAGTAATCCAATCAAAGGTTAGATTGCAGATGAAGGAGAGGTTTAAAGAAATCACACCAGAACAAGGCAGGGCATTGGTTCAAAAGAGTGAAGTGTTGTTACTCCCAAAATGGGATATTGTTGATGCTGTGGTGTTTGATACAATAAGAAGGGCCAATAGGCCACTTCTTGCAACAGAGGAGGAAGCTGCATTGGCACTTAAAGGGTCAGCCTTTAGTAAGGAATGGGATGCTTTAGCAATATGGTCACTATCTACTGGGTCTCGAAAACCTATTGTTGCAGAAGCATCCGACTTTAGTGGTCATTTGATTGTAAAAAGAGTTGTTGACACTCCTGCATTGGAGGCTGTTGACATGGTTGTGAATGTCGCCAAATTCAATAGGGCCACTGTGGAGGATTTAACTAAAGACCGAGATACTTTGAGGAGATAGTATAATGAAATTATCATCAAGTACAATAAGAGTTAGCAAAGGGTGGCAGAATTGGAAACTGAGATGGCCTTGCTAAGACAACAGATGGAAACCTTGAGGTCTCAAAGGCAGACTAGCTCTAGCCATACTATTTCTGACCCATCAGCAAAGCAGCCTCAATCTTCTGCACAAAAGCAATCTTTGGCTGTTGTTCCATATAATATGGGACAAGTGCCTATTGCAATTGAAAAGGCTAGTGACTCAGGTGGAGCTCTTTCTAGGGAAAAGTTGATCCAGTAGGTTGAAGAATATAAAGTGATGGTAAACCAAATCCGGGATGCAACAAGAAGGAGTAATTCAAAAATTGTTGATGTTGTGCTAAGGCATTCAAATAAACGGGTCTAGGGTAAACTACACAGTGTTCATGCAAATTATACCTTGATGTTGCAAGCACTTGAATTATTTCCAAAGGATAGAGAATTGGCTATCCCCTTGCTAAGTAAATGGGGCCCTAGAATGGAGAAGTTAAAGTTTATGGCAGTTGGGGCAAAGCAGCATGGGGACAAATACCCTACAGTCATAACAACATATCAATTTGTCAAGGGTATTGTAGAGCAAAAATTTCAAGAGTCTGATGCCCCTATGGAGTCAAAGATTAAAACATTAAAGAATATTGTTAGAATCAAACATGCTATGATACCATGTTAGAATTGGCTATGGATGTCAAGATCTATGGACCAAATGAAAAACACAAAGAAGAGAGAAAATAATGTGACAAGAATAAATTGTATTCAATGTCAATGATATGATATGAATCAATGTAAAAATGTAGTAGAGACCCCTTGGTTATATATCTAAGGTGAGAACATAGGAGTGCATAAGATTATGACAAGTGTCGTAATCTTATGGCATGAGACAACAATGAAAAACTATCACTCCACCTAAAGTGGAAAGGTGATAATGTGATAACCACCACAAAAGGTGGAAACCTAATCACATGATATGTCCATGAAAGGTGGAGGTGATAAAGTAATAAGAAGATAAGTCCACAAAAGGTGGAAATTCTCCAACAACTCCTATGTGGTCCCTAAGTAAACTTAACTAAGGTGTAATAATGACCTAGGACAAGGTACAAAATATTTAATTACACCCACCCCCCCTTAAGTGCAACTTAGGGAGAATGTACACAAATGCAAACAATGCAAGATGGGTCTTGGCAAATAAGCCATGTTAGGTACCCACGTACAAAGCAATACAATCTCTCACAAACGGAGAAAAAAAGAAAACCCAATGGGACAAAACTCCTCCCCAAAAGAGAGATGAAATACAAAATAGAAATGCTCTCAATGATCCATGAGAAGGTAAAAACCCCATGTGAGGAAAAAGACCCCCTCATAAGAGAGAAGTAGAAGAGAGACAAAATAGCCCCCCCTCAATGAGATAACCTGCTGCAAGAGAAACACTGGAAGTACACTAAGGAGTAACACTGAAATCCTCAATCTAACAAGCAAGGAAAGATACTTTTGTTTTCCACTGAAACCATATGCGAGTCACTGATTGACTCAAGGTGGAATCATGATAAAGCAACAGCAGACCCAATGCCAAGGAACACCGGAAAACTCACAAACTAGCACAACTCTGGAATCCATGAAGCAACAGTAGATGAATAAATGATGCCCCCATAAGAGGGAATGATATGATGAAAGAATATGGAAACTATGTGTATCTCGATGCCGATGCCAAACTGTGACTAAAACTGATCCATAGGAGCAAGTACCATGAAGATTCTGGAACATTAACTATAAAATAAATGACCCTCAAACTAAGATGTGACCCGATGTGAATCTGATGCGATTCAGGATCATTAACCATAGGCTCTCAATATGAGATGTGAACCGATGCAAACCAAAATGTGTCAAACTATGAGCAAGATTTGGCCAAAAGAAACAATAGAATCCAGATACAACTCATGCGAGTTGTCATCAATACAAAGATGAGATCAAAGTGCAACTACACTCTAATCAAATTATTATGCAAGAAGCCCCCCCGATGAAACTTTATATAAGTTCATTTATTACAATACCCCATGATTGTAAAAGGAGAACATGCAAAACATGCATAAATTAAGGACAAAATGCAAACCTACTGCATGAAAACCAAAAAGAGTCCATGCACAAACCAATGTTCACATCTGCCTCCATGATGAAAAATAACTTCAAATTTGTGTAGATGACCAAATATGAAAAAATAGCTTGCACCACTGTGAAGTGCTCAAAAATAGCTTTCCGTCGATATCTCGTTTGCCAAAAACGGACACCGTGGCCAAAAGTTATGAATTTAGCTTGGAGGAAACGAGTTTTCTAACAAAAAATGTTTATTTCTAACTTGATTTTTGAGAAATCTACTCACTGTTTGTAAACAAAAACAGAAACCCAGAAATATTTTGCTACTAAAAACAAAACTCAAAAATCGTTTTTTGATCCAACAAGCAAAATAATTTTTTTTAACCTTCAGCCAGGAGAAAATGACGCGCGCCATTTTTTCGACAGCGATTTTCTCCAGATCTGTGCAAGATATGCAAAATCTAAAAGATACCCAGTTCAGATTTCGACGCTGACTACAAAACCCAGAAATCGTTTTTCCTGCAAATGAATAAAAACTAGATTTTTTAAGCAAAAATGATGACGGTTCCAATAAAAAACGGTTTTCAACAAACCCTTGTTTGTCAAAAATGCAAATGGTGACCAAATTGAGTGAACCAAAAGCCAAATCTGACTTTCTCAAGCCTCTTGGACACAATGGTGACCTCAAATTTGCGCCAGCAAGCTCCGATATGAACCTGCAATAAAAAACCAAAAATGGAACCTCCCCAAATCTGATACCTCTCTTCAGAAAAAGACTCTCCAATGGCACCCAACCCGCTCTGATACCATGTTAGAATTGGCTATGGATGCCAAGATCTATGGACCAAATGGAAAGCACAAAGAAGAGAGAAAATAATGTGACAAGAATAAACTATATTCAATGTCAATGATATGATATGAATCGATGTACAAATGTAGTAGAGACCCCTTGGTTATATATCCAAGGTGAGAACATAGGAGTGCATAAGATTATGACAAGTGTCATAATCTTATGACATGAGACAACAATGAAAAGCTATCACTTCACCTAAAGTGAAAAGGTGATAATGTGATAACCACCACAAAAGGTGGATCTACCACAAAAGGTGGAAACCTAATCACATGATATGTCCATGAAAGGTGGAGGTGATAAAGTAATAAGAAAATAAATCCACAAAAGGTGGAAATTCTCCAACAACTCCTATGTGGTCCCTAAGTAAACTTAACTAAGGTGTAATTATGACCTAGGACAAGGTACAAAATATTTAATTACACCAACAGATATTTATGATAGGAAGGATTTAACTCCTTTACCTCATATTTTGCAAAGTCAGGGTGAGGTTAAGCCCTTGCAGGCGTGGAAGGAGCAGATGGATAATACAATGATTGCCCAAACATGTGAGATATGCAAGAATGTTGATATTCGCATGTTAGAAAATACTTTGGAAAAGTTATCTTTTGTCATTAGTTTCCTGGAGAACTTTGATAAAACAACCACGTCATTGATGATAAAGTACGTGCCTTACCGAAAAATGGTGGATCAGGTGGTGGCTTTCAATTAGCCATCTGAAGATGATTTCGAGTTGTGGAAAAGGGTGTTCACCGATGAACTTGAATTATGAGTATCATCGTCGAGAATTGCAATTTGGTCATGTATACTATAGGTCTGGCCTTAGATATTATATTTTAAAATGCATTCTCCCTTCGAATTCAAGTACAAGGTGTTGCAATGAAATGAGTGCAAAAAATGGTTAAAGATGCTTTGGTGAAAAGTGAGCAACTCTGGAAGCAACGATTTTTCTCGTCCACAACAAACTAATGATCATTCTTGTTTTGGCTTTTCCTCTCTTACCAACAAATGATGTAAAGGTAACCGATTAGGGATTGGCGGTCCAGTAAAAAATGGACGTGTGTACTCTCCGGCCTGAGGCTTGTTTTGCTCCCTTGTTTTTATAAAAGGGAATTCTGGGCCAAGAAGAGGTTTTGTTGAAAAATTACTCAAGATACGTAAGATAGGTATTAAGCAGTACAGAGAGAAAGGATGTCCAGATTTTACAGTTTTGAGTTATATTTGATAACTTAGTAAACCATGGGGTTCTAGAGCATGTTAGTGTTAACTTTGTGATTATGTTGGTTTTATTTTCTCTCCTAAGCTATTTTAATCACTATAAAAATGTGAAAGACTAAGCTATTTTTTTTTTTTTGTCTTATCTTATACCATTTTACGAGAATGGGGGGCCAATTTACGAGAAGATCTTTGGAAACTAGGCATGAAAATTGCAGGTTAAAGAGAATGGGGGTGCCAAACTTACAGTACTCATTGTCCCTTGGTCGTCGATTTTCCTTGAGTGCCCTCAACCTCGTCCTTGGCGCTAGTATTGACCTTGTTTTAGCTCCAAACTCTTTGTCTGCGCTGGTATTGACCTTGTTTTCACTCCTCCAAACTCTTCCTCAGCACTGGTATTGACCTTTCACTTATCCAATTTGACGAGCTACAACCTGCTTTAGTTAGGTTTTAGAGTATATTAATTAAATTTAAAATTATGGCGCCATTTTGAGTACTGAATATAAAGCAAGCAAAGCCTATTATGGCGCCATTTAGAGTAGTGAATATAAAGTAAGCCAAACCTATTATAGTCATGAGGGAAATAATAAAACTCCTAGGATACTTTGTGAAACCATTTTCCTTGGTTAAAGGGAGGCCATAAAATATACCTTTGGATTTTTTCAATCTTCAAATATGAGGATTTGCAAGGTTCTTAGCAACATGAGTAATGGAAATGTGTGCAACAAGAATTTTTGAACACACATGGAATCTCCTTGCCAAAGAAAGGGGCTTCATAATTTAATATGATAATTTTTCTCAGCTCTAGAAATGATATGTTTCCTTAAAGAGGAAGGAGAAACCTAAAAGGTAAAAGAGATGCTTAGGAATCTCAACACTTCCTTATGATCAACCCCCTTCTATCCATAGGAATTGAACAAATTGGGCTTGGCTAAGAATGATTTCCTATAACATTGAGTTTTATGCCACTATATATTTTACCTTAAAGCTTTCCAGAAAATATCTAGGCATTGAATATCCTAAATAATGTCACGTTTGTCCTCCAAGAGAGTGAGAAAGGAGTCATTAGAAAAATGACCATTGAATAGTTGGGCTATAGAGTTACGAAAAGTAGCACCTTTAATAAGGTTCCATGAAATACTATTAGCCAAAAGATATCCAAAGACTTCCATAAAAAATACACATAAAGTAGGAGCTAAGGGGAAAACACGAAAAATTGAATGAAAACACCCAAAATCCTCAAATTTATGTCCATTCATGGTAATACAAGCATAAGCATCATAACTTTTTTTTGAAAAAAGTAAAAAAGATTGAGGAACAAATCCTAGATGACATAACTAGTCCAATTCAACACTAGAGGTAGCAAGAGATTAATGAAATTACCACAAGTTTTAAGTAGAAGTAAGTTGCCATTTGCAAAGTTAGTAAGAAGTAGTGTCGAAAGTGGAAAATTAATCATGAAGTCATGGCTAATAGAGCATACAAAATATATTGGAAAAGTCGAGAGAACTTATATCTACACACAAACACACTCAAAATAATAATTATATCATACAGTTCATTTGGGAATATATTACAATATGGCTTTTACAAAGCCTTTCAAATATACCTTCCCATTTGAACTACCATCTTATAAGAATATAACTAAATATTTAATAACAAAAATAAACAAGTTAGTAAGGTGAAATTATTAATGTTAATCTTAATATTCCAACACCCTCTGTTAAGTTTTACATTCCTCACAATAAAACATGTTGATTGAAACAAACAAATATATATAGTCTAAGCTAACTGACATGACATTAATTTCCCAAATGACATTAAGGCAATCAAAATGTACGTGCAACAAAAAGTTAAAGAAAACATGTGGGATAGGGAGTTATCAAGGAAAAGGGAGTATTACATCAAGCACTTTAATCTCTCTTATGATCATACTCAAAAAGCATATATAG
The DNA here is from genome assembly GCA_007115665.2 of Sequoiadendron giganteum. Lineage (NCBI taxonomy): Eukaryota > Viridiplantae > Streptophyta > Pinopsida > Cupressales > Cupressaceae > Sequoiadendron > Sequoiadendron giganteum. The sequence continues at coordinate 640,462 of CM021104.1, forward strand.
GTGCGGAAATAAAATGGAAAGCGAAAATGTTAATAGCTCAGCTAAGAACTAGTTCTCACCAATTGAGATGTGAAACCGGTAGATGGACGACACCTAAAGAAGATTGGGCTGATAGGATATGCATTGGATACTACATAAAAAATTATGTGTTACAATCATTGCTTCCATTGTTGGCATTTTTACATTGGGATGCATATATTTTTAAAATCAACAAAATCTTTTAATGTCTTGCCAAAATTAATATTATTAATTGTAATATCAAACTTATAAACATGTATGAAAAATAAGAACATAAATAAGAAATATATGGTAATAGTTTCTTCAAAAAAAAAAGTGATGTGGACTACAAGGACTATAAGATATTCATAAAAGAGATCTACATTGAAAATATTGTAGGGAAATTCAAGAAAATACAATTGGTATATGCAAAGCCAAATAAATGTGAAATTGTGTACTATAATGATTTTAGAATATACATGTTGGTGTTTATTTCCACATGGAAATTGCAAATCTCTAAGAGGTAGCCAACCCCTGTCAAGGATAACTACAACAACCAGTGGCCAACTAACGAGAGTCAGTTGTGGACTTAACTCTCCTACATTTTGGCTCTGTAGGACCAAGGTGGGTAAACCTAAATGTGTTCATAAGAATGCTTCATGACTGGTAAGAACACTTCCTGTATACAAATCACAATTTTTACACACTCAGAGGGATAGTCATCATTTCATGGTATTGGCAGACCAGAGAATGATTACTAGTGCCGAAGAGCAATGGAATTGACCCACTTATAATAAGAAAATACCTCCCGAAGGAAGACAAGGTTTTAACAAGTGTTTACGTTCAGTATTTGGATTACCATGCTTAAAGCTTACAATCTTAAACCAAAAACAATGCTACAAACATTATTTAGTGCCTCATCCATTGGGCAATGGAGTCATACAGAATAAAATCCCGATACTATGAACTTATCTTCATATAGCATTACTATCATGAGATATTTTAGTACATTAAAACAATACTTCTTCAAGAATCCTAAGCATATACAACCATGAACATATAACTGATTCTTCAAGCATTTGATTAACTTCTTAAGTTAAAGCAAGAAAAACTAACTATACTTTCAACTAATTGTTGAAACTGAATGGAGGAACCCTTGATAACTCCACTCATAATCCATGGCACACACACAGGAGAGTAAACCATCTTAATTTTATAGATTTCTTTCGATATCAGTAATTAAAAAAGCATATCATACTAATCTGTATACAAATTTCCCCTCGGGATGGTTTTCTGAGCAAAATGTTCATAACATTTTAACCATAAGACTGATTGTACAAACTTCAAAGCTTCAAACCCAAAATTCCTGACCTCTACAATGAGTCGTGAAATCTCCTTTATAACACAAGAGAGCAACAAGCATTAGGCTACATTGTCGATACAAAATTGAATTTCAGCTCAAAGTGAAATTCAAATTTACATTCCTTATCATTAGATGACACTGTGCATGATCAAAGGAATCAAAACGGTTACGAAATAACCAGTCGGAGAACAAAATTTCAAGTAAAGCACATGCACGTCCATGTCCACATCCATATGATGAAACAACAGGAGAAAACATGTCCAACAAACCCGCCACCACTCATCATCAAGAGAACACATGGCCCCGGTACAGGTGACCACTCCAAGTCCGCGCCTGAGATAGTGATGGAGTCACCTTTTCCTTACTAGCTCTACGAGCATCACCCCTGACAACTCGACCCGGTGCTATCGCAATTACTGGCTCAATCACCAGGACCTCTTCGTCAGTGCCCATGAGCTCTATTAAGCTCACCAAATAGAAACGGTAGCCAGAGTCGGTCTTTGACCTGCTACCTTCCCAGTCAAAAATAAGAATAGGGGAGGAACAGCGCGCAGGCCACTTTCCAGCATCCCTGGTAGAGATCCTAGGCGTCACTGGAGTGACTGGTTCATTTGCTATGAGAAAATTCGGAGCTTCTAGCCTCAAACTCCTACGAGCAATAGATTTATCCATAGTCGAAAACCTTTTAAAATACTAGAGAAAATCCCACCTACACAATAAACAAAACAAAAATGCAATGCTAATTGTGAGTAACTCGATCGACACTTATAGAAGATCTTGGATCGCAAGCCATTAAATGCTTGAGAATAATTCAAGCATTTGAACAACTAATGGCAAATTCAACCATGAGGGCAGTGATGAGACTTTTTTAATTAGAATGTATTCCATGCGATTACAATTATTCGAGGCATTGTGTCAAATAGTTCATGAGCTTTGTCTATCCTCCCACATTTTGCATAGATTTCAAAAGGGCATCTACAACCACAAGATTTGAGAAAATTCATCTTCATATTATGTTTTCCTTATGATTGGTTGACTCTTATACTAAATTAATATGTTCAATTTATGTTTCCTACTTGATCTAACTATCCACAAATGGCAATTTAACAGTGGAAAGATATGATCCTACTTTGGTATAAATTGTATATGCAATATCAAGGTATGAATTAATATGTTCAATTAAGAGATGTTAAATGAAATGAATAAAACTAATGTAATGTAAATAAGGGAGACCAGTGCCTTATTGGGTAAAATAGAGTCAAATGAAAGCCTTTAATGAATGGTTTCTATCTAGCAGGTCCTCTAATTGTTTGGCATATAACTATGAGTTTACAACTAGTATAAACATGCAAGAGTGTAATTGATAAACCCTACTTGAGGTAGAATATCAAATCTAATTATCTGATTCTTCTTACTGGTCCAAATGGCATTCCCAGATTACTATAATTTATTGAAAGAAATTTTAATTCTTCTTTAAAGAATCCAATAAACCAAATCACATAGAAACAACAAATATGTACTGATAAATCGAATATATACTTGATACTTCAATTTAAACAACCAAGAAACATCAGATTGGAGACAATCAAATAATCGCAAGAATCCAACAAACAATTGATACCAAAATGAAGCCACTAAATCATCAGTCTTTCATTATCTCCTTCAAAATTCATACATGCAATATAGTCTCCTTGAATGTCATCATTTTTGAAAATTTAATGCTTACAGCAGTCTATCCTATTCTAATTCTATCTTCTACCCCTTTACATTTATCCAACAACAGATACTTATACATCAGTTTGCAAAAGGACGTGCCTTTTCAAAAAGGTTTAAAGCATAAAAGGTTTAACAAATCCACTATTAACTAATTTCTCTTAAGCCACAAATGGACTGCAGACATATGCTCCGTATAATCCTCGCGCTCATGAGTGTCGGCATCTCCCAACGCATCATGGATCACAATCTCCATCATTATCATTCGCTCATTTTGCTCACATGCTGCATCCAATATCACATCTTTCGTAGTGGCTGTCTCCAACATCCCTTGGAGTATTGTTTCACACTCACTTTTCCATATACTCGCTTCCTTCATTTTCCCTTCATCATCACATAACTTGGTCAATCTATCTTCGGCAGCCTCTGTCAATCCCTGCATATCCCTGTAACTCCTCAAAGAAATCCCTGTGCCTATCCATAATACAATTGGAATTTTCAATCTCTTCATTACTAGGATTGTCCTCCTGCTCCAATTCCTCAATTCTTTCCTGAATTCTGCTATCCACTCTCCTATGTTCCTTTATTGCATCTACGTACTGTGAATGTTTTCCCTAGAGTTTATTTAACCAAGTGGTTAAAACAACTTGCCTTTTTTTGATTATTGCAGCAAATGCATCCATTCTCCCTTGAGAGTATGCAGTTGACCCTTCCCAATGGTCTTTTTTCTATGAAATCTCACCTTGAGTGAGCATCCTTGTTGGTTCTGTTACAACATCTACCAAGTCTTTCAAGTGTTCATTCTCTCTCAACATCCTCTCATTATTGGTTTTGTACATCTCCCTTTCCCTTATCAATGCTTGGATTTGGGCTTTATTCAACTTGGCTATATTTATCCCAATATCAACAGTCGCTACAAGATCAACCTCCCCAGCCTTCAGGGTCATGACATGTCTGAATGCCTTTTCAGTATCAATAACAATTGATTTCTTGTGTGGAGGATACAAGGCCCAAATCATCAATGTTTCATCATCAGGATTGTATCTTGATCCTGTGTATACCTCTGTCACCTTCTCTATACTGAGCTTGTGGGTAGCATTGTTATCTTTTAAGAAACTATCAAAAACTAATGCATAATTCATATCCAAACCTAGAAAAATCATAACACCTTCCTTTTCAAGCAGCTCCCTCCCCTTTTCAGGGGTCATGTCAATCATCTCTTTGTCTACTTCATCCTTTAAGCTTTTTAACAGTTGATCCTCATTCCCTGGAGTGAAAATGTCAACTTGTCCCCTTATCTCTTTCCCTTTTTGCTTATATAAAAATGTCTTAAACTTTGAGGTCTTTATAGATTCATCATCTGATATGAAAGACCTATAGTCTTCATGTCTTGTATCTACATCCATGGTTTCCTCAACATCTGTTTCTCTGGCAACATAGGCATACTCCTAAGTCTTCATTCTTGAAACTTTCCCAGATGAGCTTTGTGGCTTGTCTATTTCTGAAATCCCCTTAATGGAGGATAACTCAACATCCACCAACTCCTGATTATGTTTTTCAATCACAATTTCAGCTTCCTCTGCCTCCAGGTTTCTGATTATGTCATCAGATTTAAAGGGCACATGATGGTACCCTCCGAGATTTATTTTTTGTCTGGCAGAGTGGATATACCCTTCTGGATCAAATTTCTTTCTCACTGGTGCTCTTGTCATGTTGTAGTGCAATAATTTGTCCAGAATCAGATCATAACCTTCCTTGGCTAATACAGTGAAATCACTAAAACATAATGTACTGGGCATAAAAGCCTGTTTCCCATATGAACTTAAGTTCATAACACTAGAGTAATCCATTTTCCTAACAATTTCTAGGTATGCAATTCTATCCAGGACAGTTCTGGGCAGAATGAAAGGTGTACCCTCAAAGCCATAAACCCTAATCATTGTGGCATTCTCTAAGCAATACCAATCCCCCCAGTTGTGGTTAATTGGTCCATTGTAATCTCTAGGCCTAAGAAACCTTTTTAGTTGTTCAGATAAAGAATAATCACAAGGATGGTTAAAAAATCTATACAAGGGTTTCACAAAGAATTCTTCAAAATGCAAGAAATTTGAATTGACAAACCTGCTGTCCCAAACAGCAGTCGATAATTGAACAGGCAATGGCCTACCTTCCTTGTCGGATAATGAAATCCTCAGCTCCTGGGGCCATAAACCTAACTCTTGTCCAAAATATAACACTAAGTGCATCAGCAGTGAGTAATTTCTGAGATGGAGAACAGAAGCACCACTCTTTATCACCATCAAACCTGCATCCAACTCCTTAAAAACATGTGCAACATAGTCAAATGATCTGGAATTGTGATACTGAATGTCTGCAGCAATCACCATGGGCACAACCGCCATATGCTCAGGTACCTCCATCCCTAATACCTGTCCCACTGAGTAGTAAGTATATTTTAGGTAAGGTTCAAAGAGGTCTACATGAAAGGGTGGCCCCTCACTGACTTCCATTGGAGTAGGTTTGCCATGACACCTAATTCTGTGCAGAGGTAACCTCCACCCTTTATAAATGGTGTCCATCCTTCTGAACTCACTATCAAGCTCTTCACTCACTACTTTCTCACTACATATTCCCTCCATTCTGAAAACCTCAGCAATTGCATTCTTAGATACATGTATCAATGGATTCCCTGACAAATCACATATAGCTTTGTTTTTCGAATCATAGTGTCAGGCCAGCAATTTTACCAATTCGACGTCAATAAAAACATTAGGGCACACTAATTTCCCTAAATTGAGCCTCCATGGATTGCATACTGGCTCAAAGCGATTTCTCTTGTGGTAATGGAAATTGAATAACTCATAGCCTCTAATCGGAGTCCAAACATCACCTATAAATTTGCATTTGTCATCCAATTTGTCAACTTTCGCTTTGAGCTATGTAGAACGCCTAGCTTTAGGTCCAGAACCAGGTAACTGGTTTATGAGGTCTTGATTTAGCTTCCTTTCAGTACCTTCTGGTTGCAACTTAGTCTTCTGCTTTTTTGCTTTTGATTGGCTTCCCTCCTCGGGTTTTCTTCCCTTTAGTTTTCCTGAACCAGTGCCTTCCATAACTCAAATTTTTACGAATTCTGAGAGGACGAGAAACTTACTGTAACTTTCTTGCAAACTCAATCCAAGTGAATTCCTTAATTTCTCTGCCGGTTCCCTTGCTTTCCTTCGCTTTGAATTCTATGAGACAATGATTTCAATTGATCATACCCTGATATGCAAAATCTCCTATGCTTCGTGGCGCCATTAATGTCTTTACCGAGACATGAATGTTGCAAGTTTTTTTTTTCAAAATTCTCGTTGTCACATCAGGGCTCATATCGACAAGACATTTCAAATCTCTGGCCGATCCACCTATTCAATGTTCACCCGTCCGCCAAGACGTGTTGCAGTTTCCCCGACATCACAAGTCTCCTAGATAGTTTCTTTCATTTTGCTTTTTATATCGCCATGACTTTCACTGAAACAACTATCGCTTAGACTTAATGAATCGGGCCAACGGTTCTTTTCCTTACTCCGAAAGTACTTTGTCTCACCAAGATGTTTACTTTATCGACTTATGTCGCCAAGACCAAGCAATTTGTTCTGCCGATAGAATAATACTCACTGTGATGTCTCTTAGATCTCCCCGCGGTGACATGTCTCACCGATACGCCTCTTCTTCGGCAAGACAACGAGCATCGTCTTATCGATAACCTTTATCTTCGCATGCTCAATTCTGTCGGTGTAACCCGAGGGGTCGGTAAGACTTTTATGAACTCTTTCTGACATCATTTGTCTTACCGATTGAGTCCTCCTTTTGCTTTATCGGCAAGAGCAATAGCGCTTCGGCCAGTGTTTTGAAATCTCTCTTCGACGACCAAAGTCTCTCCAATAGACTTTACTTTTCTCCAATCAGCAAAAGGTAACTTAGCTCGATATGACCTCACACCATCACGCCGATACCTTTTGTCTTTCCGATAAGTAATATAAACCCGCATTCTCCTAGTGTATAACTTTATCAGTATGACCCGTCTGATGTCTTGCCGATAAGATCACATCGGTAAGACATTTAAAACCTCTGTTCGATCCGCCTATTCAACGTTCACCCATCCGCTAAGACGTCTTGCAGTTTCCTTGACATCACAAGTCTCCGTGATAGTTTCTTTCTTTCTGCTTTTTTATCTCCATGACATTCACCGAAACAACTATCACCCAGACTTAATGAATCGGGCCAACAATTCTTCACCTTACTCCGAAAGCTTTTCATCTCACCAAGATGCTCAGTGTATTGACTTATGTCGCCATGACCAAGTATTTGTTTTTCTGACAAAATGATACTCATTGTGATGTCTCTTAGATCTCCCCACGGTGACATGTCTCACCGATACGCTTTTCCTTCGGCGAGACCATGCGCATTGTCTTCTCGACACCCTTTATCTCCATATGCTCAGTTCTGTCAGTGTATAACTTGATCGGTGTGACCCTTCTAATGTCTTGCCGATACATTTAGGATATGTATATTATCATCGATGAGACCTGCATCAACTTATGCCAATATTTTCATATGTAAAGATTTTAATGTTAGATGAAATTTATGGCACTTATGTCACAATTTTAAATCGGATTTTGGTAAAAAATGCTATGTGAGGATTTTTATGTCTGCATTATGAATCTTTTTTGGGAGACTAATAATCATGAAGAAATAATGAATTTGTCAAAATTTCATAGTTCCAACAACATGAAGGTTTGATGTTTCATGACAGTACTAGCATTTGAGTTATAATGATATATTTAGAGCTCATGGCTCTCCTTGGTATAAACATATCACAATTTTGAATAATATAATCAAGGGTTATGGTATTCATATCACTGTTATGGTGTGTATGATTTCCATTTTTTCTTTAATTCAAAGAGTAAATTAAAATGCTTGGATGGAGTCATAGATGGATATGTTTGTAAAGGGATTTGATAAGAAGTATTCAGTTAGGATAGGGAGGTTGGATGAATCAATCACTGATTCATGCTCTAGGTCTTGTTTGGAAGACCTCTAAGGTGTCTCACTCCACCATGTCAACCTATAGGACCTCTTACTTAGGATCCTCTGGTCTCTCCTTGCTAACCCCAACTACCAACATAATTCTTCCTACCAAGTCCACCTTGGTACATTCTTGCAACTCTAACCTTAGCCCTTAATCCACCCTAAAGGTTACAATCCTCCCAAATCTTGAATTTAGCTTTGCAGAGGTGAGGAGGTTCTTTCATAGGCTTCAATCCATCCTAGCAAGGGTTTTAGGGATCCACCTAACTCCATTTTCTAGTCGTTTTCACCAAACCCTCATTTTAGGCCTAGAACCTAGGTTTTCTTCTCCGAGGGATCAAGGTTTTCCACAAGGTTCTTCCAAGTAACCCCCAATATTTTCTTGGGATTCTTGGTTCTTATGTCCACCACTCAAAGATTATTGGAGCCTTGGGCCTCAATTGGCCGTACAAAGCTCTAACCTGGAAGTGGACAAAACTAGGCCTTTTTAAGCCCTTTTCCTGACCACACAGCAGACTATCAAGTCTTTCCCTCACCAGATGGATTGGTGGAGTCTCCTCCTTGTTACCATAGCTTAGTAAGCCTCACATCTTCCCTCTCTAATAGGAAAATTGTCTTAAACTAACACCTCTGCAATTTGTAGTGCTCTGTACTTTGGTCTTTCCTAGCCGAGCTCTTCCCTGGCTCACCTAGGAGAAGACTTCCACAGTGGCTTCGGTGCTTTCAAGGAATCCTAACCCTACATTATGTACAACCATGGAGTCTATTCACTATTCCCAAAGTTCCGTACAATTTGTACGATGGGAAAGTGAACTTACCCTCCATTCTTCTAACACTGCCTGGTTCAGGCCAACAACTATAAAGAAAGCAAACTCAACTATAAAAAATGCTTGAAACTAAACTAAGAAGCTAACTACTACCACACAATGCTTGAATAACACTTACACTGCATCCTACGCACATAACAGTGCCATGATCAATCCATTAACACACCACTTCAAGGCAAAAACCAAAAAATTCACACTAAAACACCACTGTTTTCTTGAATTCAAAACTTCAACACAAACTCGAATGCTTCCAACCTGACTCCCATGTCGAGGTCACCCTTAAATAGGGTCTCTAAATCAGTTACTCCCTCCTTTGGACTCTCCTAGGCCGCTTGTAGCTTCCAGTGAGCTTTATTTTCAAAATTTTGAAAAGAAACTCCTAAAAGGTCTAAACCTCACTTGTGCAAAAACCTTAAGCCTATCCAATGGTCAACATGACCTTCATCTAACCAATACACAACAAAATGCCACTAAGGCACAAACACAAAGGAATTAGAATAGATTGCATAGTTGTCCTAGACAACAAAGTTGTCTAGGAAAACCTCCTAAATAACCTGAGGCAACCTATGGGTGCTCCTGCACCACTTAGAGCTTGCTTCCAAATTGAAAATTAAATGACTATCTTAAGTGGTGAAATGTCATTGTAATCATCTCATGCTCCAAGTAGTTGATACTATTGATGCTTTTCTGTTGTTTAAATTGATATATCAAGCATATATATATATTCAGTTTACCAATACACATTTGTTGTATTTGTGTGATGTGATTATTTGGTTCTTTCAAGTAAATATTAAACCCTTCTAGTCAATCATAGTAACTAAAGAGTATTAATTGGATCAATAAGAAGAATCACATAACTAGGATTGTCATTCTATCTCAAGTAGAGTTTGTCAGTCATTTACTTGCACATTTATATAAGTTATAAACTACATCTGTGTGCCAAACACTTTGAATTATTGCCATCATAGATTACACTTTTATAGATCTTCATTAGACTCCATACACCCAACAAGGCAGTGGTCTCATGCTTTCATCTTTTGGTTTATCCATTTTATATTTTACATCTATTAATTGAACATATTCTAATATAATTCAAATATACTTAAAATTAAAAACATCATAAATTAATTATGTAACCACATAAGTCAAATATAATTCTATCAAGAAATTAATATCAAATAGATAATACAATCACATAACTCATACATTTCAATGTCATTGATCTTCTTCTTCATCCAACTCTTTGTCTGTATCATCCGATCCAAATTCAACATTGTATGATTGGTCATATCATCATCATCATCATTGATATCAGTTTCGATAATGTCATCATCCACACGGATATCATCTTCATGAACATTAACTCCTACATCATCATGATCTAGTTCCTCCTCTTCGACATCTTCTTCAAGCACATCATCAACTAACTATTGATCTTGATCATCATCTACATCAACTTCTATTTCTTCAATATCTTCTTCTTCCACCACATTATACTTTACTGGCCTTCCTCTTGGATCATGTCTAACAACATATGACCAACCCGCTTTACCTGGAACCTCTGAGTAAAATACCTGCTCACATTGGCTTGGAAGAACATAGGGCTCATTTCCAGCTCGCTCAAAATACCTTGTATTAACCATGGTAAATCCATTATCATGTTCAATAACAGTTCTCTCAGGATAATTTTCATTCAATCGTACCCTGTACCATAGGATGACGAACATAACTAATTTGAAGGAATTAAAGTCACACTCAAGTATATCATCCAAAATCCCATAGTATTGATTTTCTGAGACTTCTGGATGTATGTCACTTCTAGATGAAACATTAGTCACCTGGAAGACTGCAGTTATCCCAGAATCACAAGTTTTCTTTGTGTCATCCAACTTTTTGATTCAAAATTTACGACCACTGCACCACATAGCCTTGTGGTGTTTCACCTGCAATATGTCAAACATGCAAAAGTTATTGCAATATCGTCAGTTGATAAACATATTTATTCTTGGCCGAATGTATGCAAAGAAAAAAATCTCAACATATATATACATCAATATAATTCAAAATAATTAAATAATATGGGTGATTAATATATTTATACATACCTGTTTATCTCTTAAACCATATGCTAAATCAATTTCCCTTGGTGTAACATTGGAATCTCCATTACGATGAGCTTCTTTAACCAATGAAGCCACACCTTCCCATGTTAATGCGAGACCAGATTGTTGACATCGTTCAATCCATACCGTCATCCAATCAAGATTGTTTGCGACGTACAAATGTAGTGCATCCCACTCTCGACCAACTATATCAAAAAAAATTGAAATTCACAAATGATGTATAATTAGTTAATTACTACGGTATATGACCTTAATTTATAATTGATCAATATTGAAGATTAATAATTAAATAAGTACAATATACATAAAAACCAAATGTAAAATGTATTCTAATTAATCTCCATGACCATCTTATAATTACCTGACACTTTCCTCAATCTACCTTTCCCCATCAAGTACTCCCCTTCGAATTTGTTAATGGAGTTGGGATCCCAAATGCGATCTACATGGATCTTTGTTGCAAACTTAGGAAGATATTCAGTAATGTACACCATGGTCTGGTATACCATGTATCCCTCCACCATAGAACCCTCGGGATGTGCTGTTTGTCTAACCAAAGCCTTCAAAAATTTCAAGTGCCTCTCAACCATCCACATTGGCCTTGTTTGTATAGGTCCACACAATTCAATCTCCTCAACTTGGTGTATGAGGTAGTGTTCTTGTGCATTGAAAAATGTCGAAGGTAGACACTTTTGAATTTCACACATTAGACGAGGAATTCTTCTCTTCCAATAATTTATATCTTCTTTATGGATTGCTTTAGATGATAGCCATCTACAAGTGATTCAAGACACAAATATATTAATGAGATTTAACAAAAATATACAATGAATTGAACAAATATCGCTACTTACCTCATATATTTTCCAAGATCATATATAACTTTCTTGACATTGTTATCGAAGTTGTCTAGGAGAGATTGAGGTAGAACGTACTGCAACAATTATAAAATGATCTTTTCATTAATATTTTTCCAAAAGTAGTAAACATAATACACTGAAAAGTACATGCAATATACAAATATATATATAATATACCAAAATAATTACCTTAATGAAGGTATGCCAATCATGCGTTTTCATCCCTGACCCAAATTCACCTTTCTTTGTTATGATATTGTTTATGTTCACAACATATCCTGTGGCAAATTAAATTTTTTGTATGACTTGTTTTATAGCATTGCTTTGCTGCTCCGTTAATAACCAAGGAAGGGCACTTATATTAATTTGGTCTCCATCGCTATTTAATTGAATGGAATTTTTTATTGCATGACTGGCTTCCTGAATGTCACTACAAATTTTGACAATTTTTTCTTTGTCATGCCTTCCATCCAATATTTTCCATAACCTTTCTGTCATATTCTTTCCGATATGCATTGTATCAAACAAATGCACAATTTGTAGCTGCTCATAGTAGGGCAACCTACTAAATTATCTGGGATAACTTTTCAGTCCCTATGGAAGCCGACCATTAATGCCTTGATGATCTTCATGAAGCATATAAGTTAAACAAATTAACAACGACAATCATTGTCAATTACAGCATGAGTAAACACAACACAATATAAAAATATAAATTCAAAACATATCATAAATGATAGATAAACAATTTGATCCGATGTATAACCTTGATGATTAATTCTATTATATTCCAACTTCCATAGGCGAGGTGTCATTCTTCGTGGTTTTGATGTAGTCTCTTCTTTCCCATTGAAAAGATGTTTTTCAGTAGTTCGATACTTATGATTTCTGTGGAGGAAGTGCCTATACTCATCAAACACCTGCTTTCCTAAACTTGTTGAATGAAGAGATTTCATCTTTGGACCACAAATTGGACATGCAAATTTTCCCTTTGTTTGAAGACCTGCAAATCATATATAATTGGATTAAATATGTCAATTTTTATAATTATATATAATGAATAGATTATTTAAAAAAAATGCATGATATCTACTTCATAAAATTAAATATCATTAAAGTCATGCAGTCTAATGTTATAACATACCAAAAAAATGTGTTAGCCCTAGGGCATCATGAATTGTCCATACAAGCATTGCATGGAATTGAAATTGTCTTTGTCCTATTGGTCTAGATACGTCATACATAGTGACGCCATTCCATAACTTTAGTAACTCGTCGATAAGAGGCTCAATATATACATTCATATCTTTAACTTGGTACTTACCTAGTTGAATGAACATAAACATTACATAATTATTATAACCATTTTACTGCAATATATATAAATTCATGTACATGACTATTAAATGAAAAAACATATAAGTCATTATGCAACAAATAAGACAAATGAGATGCTACTACGTTAAAGAAAATTGATGTAAACAAATACCTGGAACAATCATTGCCAACATTATGTGCTCCCTCTTTATTGACATCCATGGAGGAATGTTATTGTTGATAACAAAAATAGGCCACACCGAGTAAATAGATCTCAGCTCTCCAAATGGATTGACACCGTCCGCTGCCAATGAAAGCCTAAGATTACGAGGTTCTTCTTTAAAGTGTGGCCATTTTTCCTCCATGTCCCTAAATGCAGAACCATCCACAGGCATTCGAAGAATCTCATCTCCACTTCTATTACGTGCATGGTAATCCATAAATTGCGCTAAGCTTTCGCACCTAAAAAATTGTTGCATACATGGAATAATGGGAATATAACAAAGAACCTTGCGAGGCACCTTTTTTGTTAGTTGATCTGTTCGATATCTATTGATATGACATTCCGGGCATTCTGTTGCAAATTCATGTTGTTTATGATATATAATATGATCATTGGGACATGCATATATTGCTTGATACTCCATTCCAATATCTTTCATAATGCCAGATAAATCTCGGTATGAGCGAGGTAAAATATTTGATGGTGGTAACAAAAATTCACCAATCAATCTACAACAAAAAATAATTTCTTAATATAAAGAATATAAATGGTACATATTTCATCCTTTATTTACTAGCGATGAACTAACAAAAATTAAAATAGATAAAAAAATATGACATCTATGACATACCTTAACATCTATGAGATTGCTATGTTGGATAAACCATTCATAACCTTCAAGTTCACCAGCAACAATATAGTAGAGAGAAGAGTTGTTTGGGAGCCTTCATAAAGGGGCTTGTATGCCTTCTCAAGTACAGGTAAATCATGAACATCATCAAAGTCATCTCGATCAACATGATCAGATGTGCCACTACATGTGTCATGGATCAATGTATTTGTACCATCATCTTCAATTGTGTTTTCTGGTGCATGATCATCTTCTTCCATAGGATCATTAATTTCATCTTCGATATTCACAGCTCCATGTTCCTCCACTTGCAAAACCACATTCTCTGGGCCGTGATAATTCATATCGTGTGCCCTAGGGCGCCCCACCTTTATAATAATGACAGACACAAATAAACCATGATCATGATCAAGTGATTTTTTTTATATATATATCAAATGTTAAAACAATATAAACATTTACAAATTCAATCAATGTAAACACATATAATGAACAACTTACCAATGGACGATAATCATGCCCCCCTTCAACGTGACCATGCTGCCTACAATGTTTCTGAGCTATTGCGATTAAAAGTCTTCTCGTCTTTAAGCCCTTGCAATTATTGCAAGGACAATAAAATTTCCCATCACCCTTTTTTTTCAATATAGCCCACAATCTAGCAACTGTCTCTTCATTTTTTTCTGGACTAATATTATCTGACATGATTTTTCTTTACTAAGCTTGAATATTTAGATCTTCAGAAAATATCAAACTCACACTCCAATAATTTTTAATCATACACAGGTAACAAAATATAATAATTATGATATTTTACACCAAAAAAATTCGGCATGCAACCACCCCTGCAAAAGAGAAGATAGTCTAAAGTTAATGACCCCAAAAACACTTTCAAATGCTAATTCCAGAAATTATTAAATTCTGATTTTACTATGATTTCCAACTGTTAGACTCCTAAAATCAGAATATTGAACTTGCACAACAAAATCTGGAAATGAAATTCTCAAAATGCAGCTAATAGGCCTCAACAATTAAGGCCTACTCAAGACTTTGTGAAGTCACTGCAAGGTTTCCATGCCTTATGATGATTTCAGCAGGAGGATTAAAGAGTTGGTAAAGAGTTTTGATGACTGGAGTGACACATCTTTACCAGATATTGTAGATGCCCAAGGAAATGTTAGATCACTGCAGCAATGGCAGGACAGGGTAGATGAAATCATCAATGCACAAATCAAATTGATTTGTGATGACTCAGATTATGACATGCTGATGAGTAGTATGGATCATAGCAGCAAAAATATTTTGGGGAAAAAATCGGCAAACAAAAAGTATAAGATTTTTTTTTAAAAATCGCGAAAAAATCAGATTTAAAAAAAACATAAAAAATTGTAGAACAAGAGATAAAAACTTTAAAAAAAAAATTGAAAGCGATTTCCATAGCATAGAGATATAGAGAGCAAAAAAAATAAAGAGTTTAACTAATGAATTGTAGAAAATAGATTTTTTAAATTTATATTCATATCGCTGATTACATTCTTTGCATTGCACATCTTTCAAACTCAAAGCATTACTTCACATTGCATAACTAATAACTAGATGCTGATAGATGACAAAATTTCAATTACAATATAGTTTTTTACAAAGTCAACCTAAGCAATTATGTAATTACTTCACATTGCATAACTAATAACTAGGAGCAGCTGCCAATTGCAATAGCTTGTCATGGCATTCCATGAGACCACATTTCTTTGAGGTATTTTTTCGAACAGTTCATTGCCTTGTCTATGCTTTGAAATTTTCATACATGTCTACCAAAGCATTTTATCAAACAGTTCACTACCTTGCAGCTATGGCTTAAAGCCTAAAAAGAGGTGCTTTCAAACAAGCTACAGATGCTTGGAAAAAATCTATCAAAGCATAATAGTAAGCAATAGCATAGACAAGGCAGTGAACTGTTTGAAAAAATGCTTCAAAGAAATGTGGTCTCATGGTGATGGAATGCCATGATGAATGCCTATGGCCATGGATTGTCATGGAATTCCATCACCATGAGAACACATTTCTTTGAGGCATCTTTTCCAACAATTCACCGCCTTGTCTATGGTACAACATTTTTCATACATATATATCTACCAAAGCATTTTATCAAACAGTTTGCTGCCTTGCTGCTATGGCTAAAAGCCTAAAACAAGTGCTTTTGAACAAGGTATGGATGCTTGCAAAAAATCTATCAAAGCATAATAGTAAGCAATATCATAGACAAGACAGTGAATTGTTTGAAAAAATGCCTCAGTTAACAGCTTAGCGGTTATGGTTATAACAAATTGTGGCTATGTCTTGGTGGCAGTTTTGGTGCAAGTTTTCAAAGTTTGGCAAATACAACAGTTATTCTCCAATGGATGGGATGAACAAGAAGATTCTCTAGAGACTCAGCTGTTGTAACCAATTTTTGAAATGTCATAAGGCGGTCCAAGTGACTAGTGACAGGTGTATTTCTGGTCCGATGCTTGTTGCTCCTTCATTTTCCCTATAAGAAGGATTTCAGGACCAGAAATACAGGTTAGCAAGTTAGATATCTTTAGGTCAAGTCTAACTGAAGTTGTAGAGCGAATTTGTAAAGAGCCTGATATTATAGTGAAGATACTATTCTTAGGTTTGGTGTCATTCTGTTGTAGGTTTTAGTTTCATGAGTACTTAATTTTCAAGACAGTACTAGCATTTGAATGAAAATTACTCATTTCAAGGTCATGTATCTCCATTGTATGAATATATTATTATCTTGAATAAAATGATCAAGGGTTATTTTGTTCATCTCACTATTATGGTGTGTGTAATTCTCATTTTGGCTTTAATTCAAGGAATTAATTAAAATGCTTGAGTGAGGTTATAGGTGACTATGTTCATATAAGGATTTGATAAGTAGTATTGGTTAGAATATAGATTGATGGTATTGTAAGGCAGTATTATCTGAGATTTTATATGCTATGTGTCTAGAAGATAAACTTGGTTACAATAAAAAAACAATCAACACCTTTGATATTATCTAGTTATGGCTCCCAAATCTATTGCAAATTGATCATTAGGGTTAAAATTGAAACCTTGCAAATATAATCTTTGTCCAAATCCATCAAGAATTTTCCATCAATTATAAACAATTCCCTTATAAAGAATTTGTGAAGCCAGGTCTAAAATCTAGAAATGAAATTCTAAAAATGCACAAGACTAAAAATGAATTCTGATGAGATGTTGCTTTAAAATATGATTTTCAAACCTGGAAGTACAAATCTGACTTCACAAATGAATTCTGGAAAAAGACAATGACTACTCTCAACCTGGTGATATCTTCTTGAGTTTCTTCTGATTTTCCCCAAGAAAACCATCGAGCAAAACACTCTCGCAATAAATAGTCGAGCTCATTTCAATTTATGCTCGCCACAATTTAACTTTGCGGGTTTGTCGCAATCTTTGTGAAAGATCTTCATTGAAACGTAGACGGAAAAAACGGTTCGTCGAAATTCTGACGAACGTTAGGGTAAAAAATATTAAAAAATGAAAATTTGCACAAGTGCCCGACGATACATCTAATTATATAGCTTTCATTGGAGGGTTTCGTCGGAAATTGGGGTCAAATGAGTTAGTGGATTGATCTTACTATGTGCATAACACTGGCTACAGTCTTCGAACTATTTTTGCAGAGTCCGGGACAACCCAGTGTGTTTTCCATCGTGCAACAGTTAAGTAATTTTTTTGTTGGAAACATATGAACAGATTGTGAACAAGACAATTTTCCTTAAAGTAAGGGGTGTCATAAGACAAGAAAGCGAAGTTGAAAACATTATTTTGTTACAGTCCGGAAGAAATAAGAAGTGAGCCACAACCCACTGTGTTTTCCATGATGCTACTGTTATGTAATAGTGTAATGAATATCATAATGTAACAAACATGAGATAATGTGTCAAGATATGATTGTGAATGAACATCTAGAAAGAGGTAAAAGGTGCCCTTCAATGTTTCCTACCAATATGAGGATAAAGAAAAAGGTAAGATTATCTAATGTGTTAAATGTAAAATGCAATTATATGTTATGTAAAGTGTAAGCATTAAAATAACATAAGAATTTTATTATACTTTTGGATGAATTTTCAACTCATGGAATTCATAATATGAATTATGTGAAGATATCATCATGAAAAGACACATGGGCAAGAGTGTCATAGAAAAATAGTATCATGAACTTACGATGATATTTCATTATATACTTCTCTAAAGATGAGAGGGGAAGTTTCATGAATAAGATGCCCCTAATGGCATAATAATATGACAAGGTGAAATGAGTGTAAAATTACAAGCATGACATGAGAAAAGGCCGAATAATGTCAAAAGAAAAAAGAAGACAAAGGAGGAGAAAAACAAGTTTGGATACATAAAAAGGATATTAATATAAAAGTAAAAAATAAAAAATGAGTTATGTTTTTTCAACATGATGAGAGTGATTACTAAACAATCTATGATGCGACTGTTATGTGAATAATGTGTTGGGCAGTTATTGAAGAAGAGTGTTTTGCTGAAAGTGAGGGTTGTTAAAAATTATGAAGCTCAAATTCAATACATTGTCTTCTTACTGTGTGCATAACACTGGCTGCAGTCTTCGAACTGTTTTTGCAGAGTCCGGAACAACCCAGTGTGTTTTCCATTGTGCAATAGTGAAATAAATTTTTTGTTCGAAACATATGAACAAATAGTGAACAAGACTATTTTTTCTTAAAGTATGAGGTGTCATAAGACAAGAAAGGGAAGTTCAAAACATTATTTTGTTACAATCCGGAAGAAATAAGAAGTGAGCCACAACCCACTGTGTTTTCCATTATGCTACTGTTATGTAATAGCGTAATGGATATCATAATGTAACAAACATGAGATAATGTGTCAAGATACGATTGTGAATGAACACCTAGAAAGAGGTAACAAGGTGCCCTTGAATGTTGCCTACCAATATGAGGATAAAGAAAAAGGTAAGATTATCTAATGTGTTAAATGTAAAATAAAATTATATGTTATGTAAAGTGTAAGCATTAAAATAACATAAGAATTTTATTATACTTTTGGATGAATTTTCAACTCATGGAATTCATAATATGAATTATGTGAAGATATCATCATGAAAAGACACAAGGGCAAGAGTGTCATAGAAAAATAGTATCATGAACTTACGATGATATTTCATTATATACTTCTCTAAAGATGAGAGGGGAAGTTTCATGAATAAGATGCCCCAAATGGCATAATAATATGACAAGGTGAAATGAGTGTAAAATTACAAGCATGACATGAGAAAAGGATGAATAATGTCAAAAGAAAAAAGAAGATAGAGGAGGAGAAAAACAAGTTTGGATACATAAAAAGGACATTAATATAAAAGTAAAAAATAAAAACAAGTTATGTTTTTTCAAGATGATGAGAATGATTACTAAACAATCTATGATGCAACTGTTATGTGAATAATGTGTTGGGCAGATATTGAACAAGAGTGTTTTGCTGAAAGTGAGGGTTGTGAAAAATTATGAAGCTCAAATTCAATACATTGTCCTCTTACTGTGTGCATAACACTGGATGCAGTCTTCGAACTGTTTTTGCAGAGTCCGGGACAACCCAGTGTGTTTTCCATCGTGTAACAGTGAAGTAATTTTTTTGTTGGAAACATATGAACAGATGGTGAAGAATATTGTTTTCTTAAAGTAAGGGGTGTCATAAGACAAGAAAGCGAAGTTGAAAACATTATTTTGTTACAGTCCAGAAGAAATAAGAAGTGAGCCACAACCCACTGTGTTTTCCATGATGCTACTGTTATGTAAATTTTTTGTTGGAAACATATGGGCAGATATTGAAAACGAGTGTTTTGCTCAAATTAAGTGTTGTTAAAAAACTACAACGTGAACGTCAAAACATTCATTTCTCACATCCTGCATAAAATAATACGTGAGCCACAACCCACTGTGTTTTCCATGATGCAACTGTTATGTGAATAATGTGTTGGGCAGATATCGAACAAGAGTGTTTTGCTGAAAGTGAGGGTTGTGAAAAATTATGAAGCTCAAATTCAATACATTGTCTTCATACTATGTGCATAACACTAGCTACAGTCTTCGAACTATTTTTGCAGAGTCCGAGACAACCCAGTGTGTTTTCCATCCTGCAACAGTGAAGTAATTTTTTTGTTCGAAACATATGAACAGATAGTGAACAAGACTATTTTTTCTTAAAGTACGGGGTGTCATAAAACAAGAAAGGGAAGTTCAAAACATTATTTTGTTACAGTCCGGAAGAAATAAGAAGTGAGCCACAACCCACTGTGTTTTCCATGATGCTACTGTTATGTTGGAAACATATGGGCAGATATTGAAAAAGAGTGTTTTGCTCAAATTAAGTGTTGTTAAAAAACTACAATGTTAACTTCAAAACTAGATTACCGAAACTTGATGGGTTTGAAATCCCTTACCTCATGGATTTTTTAAAAAAAATAATTCTCAAATTTATTGATAAATGGTGGCATCGATTGTTCCCATACCAACCACTTTAGCATTAATAACCAAATGTAAAGTGCAAGCTCTAGAGAAATTTAGTTATCAAGCATGTTTGATGATTTTTAACATGTATGAACATAAAGACCATAACCAGATCATAGAGAATGACAACATTATACAAACCCAAAAGCTGAAATATTTACAAGATAATATAATCTTACTACAACTTTAAAACAGAATGGCATATGATAAATAAATGAACATGAGGACCAAAACTGTCTTCATAACTATTTCAACTCAAATAATTGTATTTACATATAGTCACAATTTTAGATCCTTATCACAATATGCAAGATGACTGAACATGAAACAATATGCAGTGTACTAGAGTTGAAAAACACTTGTATGCCAAGTCAAGTGATTGTCAAAGAACTGAAATGAAGAGACCATCAACTAAATTACCAAACCAATACTGACTTGTTTAAACATCTTATTGTTTTATTTCTTTGACATTAATGCCAACACATGCCAGAGGGGACAACACAAGAGACATGTAAAATTTGTGTTCCAAACATATGAAGAATGACAAATTACTATATATGTTCAGCATAATTGTACAATAATAAAATAATTAAAGTATATAGTGTTCAAACATATGCAAATGGTGTATCTCTACACCACAATTGTTCAATATTTAAATGAAACCCACATAGCAGAATAAGTATTCGCAGCCTCTCCCATCAATTCCTATGCTGCCTATTCCTTGCAATCGAGTTCAGGCCTGCGTAAAACATGGCACGTTTCTTAGGGTCCTTGTGTATTTTGGGAGGGGTGATTCTACATCCACGAACCCTCGCAAATGATGAGCGTGAAACAATAGATTTCTTCGTACTATGTGCTTTGTCCATGTCAGGTTTAACAGCTTCACCCTATAGCAAACAATTAATGAGAATTAATGTATGCATGGAAACAATATACGCAGTATGATATATATATAGCAACATATTGTTTATGTGTACCTCTGGAACATAATGCTTCATCTCGGCAAGCTGCCATATGATAAAGCCACCCACACACTCTGCGATGGTCTCTGCGTAGGCATGGGAAAAGGCACGTAGCATCGACCATCAATGGCCTCAACAATGTTGACTCTCGCACAATTTTTTGGGTGCCTCAAGTAATGGGTGTGACCGTTTCTGGCGACAACATGTAGAATTCCTTTCGCAACCCATTTATGCCACCTCCAAAGGTCGACGTGATCACCGACCTTAAAAGTTATGCCGTTGAACTCTATCATCTTCTCATCCACCGGATTTGCCTGCAATGGAAACGCCATTGACGTGAAGCATAATTGAGGGCACATTAAAAGATTCCAAAAGAAATAAGAACGAAGCATGAAAGTGTGTTGGGTCTCATATCGATATAGATGGCACGCCGCAGCTCTCCCCCTCCCCATTTCCATCTCCCCCTTGCAGGCCAACGCTCTCCTCCTCCCCATTTCCATCTCCCCCTTCATGGCTAGTGCTCTCCCCATCCATATGTCCATCTGTATTAGCCTCTCTCATTTCAATCGCAATGACATCGCCAATTAGGTCAAGGCCAGCACTTCGTTGTTTATCCTTGCCCTGTAATAGCAGGAATTAAAAGGTCATTTGAAATTCAGGTGCATGCAACCAATTCATTGAAATAATCAAAACAAACATTAAATAAAAGAATTGCAATTCACTGTTTCTTCTAGTTCCTCCATGTCAAGGCACCTTGACACGTTTGACGACATATGCTCATTCTTCTTCTTCTTCTTCTTCTCAACATTGTTAGACGGCGGGTCGGGAGGAACAACATCATCTTGGGCTTCCTCTAGCGATCGAGCCCTACTCTACTAGGGAGAAGAAACCGCTTCTGGACTATCACCCTGTCATGTCATGTAAGTTAACGTTAAGTGAAACTTCTATGCATCCGAACAGAAAAGATGAAGCAAGGAAAATTCACATTTGACAGTTCAGTTCGACATTACCATTCCTTCCTGTCTCTTTCTCTCCTGCAATTGTAATATTTTTTGCCTTCTTTGCTCCTTCATCTCCTTGTTTTTGTATAACGCCATTTGCTTCTTCACCTCGTCCTTTCCTTCTTGGGGAATTTGAAGGAGGTTTTGTTTCCCATACTTTTGATAGACACGTCTAACAACACGCTTCTGCTGCAGGCATTGCCGTATATTCATTTGGTACTCTGTATTTTCCACCTTCTTTAGAAGGTACTCTTTCAATTTATCAGGGGGAGGAGCGGGTTGTTTTGGTTCCCCCCCAACACAACTTGGCCATGCTTCGGTGCGTCAAGAATAGGAAGGTGGTGATGCTAAAACCTATGCATGTTGAACACTCTCCAATCATAATACTTTCTCGTACATTCTTGTACAATACAAAAATATATATATCTACCATTGACCATTTCTCTTTTGTATTCAGCAGCAACCTGCACAACAAATTTGGAAAAGAAAATCGCTTAATATATTTGATATTCAATCAAATTGAATGCACAACATATACACACAGCTAAACAATGCAATAATTCAGTTATTATATCTACCTTCCCGTCCACCACATCACCCCGTGCTTCATTGGATCCCTTTCCATCCTTAGGGTCTCCCTCTGTACGCTTTTCCTTTCGGTCATGGACTATGGCAAGAGCGGGATCATCTCCCTGATTATTTTCCTAAATCAAAGGAACGATATATGCCAAAATCACAATATTTGTAAGACATGATATTTTTGAACTGAAATTTAAAACCAATCTGATTCATGCATAGGAAGGGAAGGGCAATTGCAAGTTCACAATCAATTACCGAACACGTCGCTGCCTTATGGTTTATCGCTTTCATAAACCGAGGGGAATTCCTCTGTACCGCAATTGCTGCCTCCTGAATAAAACATTCCCACTTTCCAATCAACCTCATAACCACTTATGAGAGATTAAAATTATACATTGGATTGCATCTTGTAATTACCAGATCTTACCTGCACGTTTCGTGAATGCGACCGCCCCGAAGAAGATGCGCTACTACATAACCTTTCAAGTGTGTTGTCTAGGTCAATGATATATTTCACTGCAGGAACCAATTTCTGTTTTGTAGCACACATCCTTGGTTTCCTGTAAACTGTAAAATTGTTGCAAGTGTTATGAACAGTTAAAGTTCAAAAATTTATTGCACAATTTTGCAGCAATCAAGCATATTTTTTTTTCAATGAACAGAAGAATTTGAAACGCACAACCCACACTGTTGTAAAACACTATACAAGTAACCCACTCTGTTTTACAACATGCAATTATTTTATCCAATTATTATTTTCAATCACGTGAAGATATTGAATTGCAATTTATACCATAACTAACAGTTGTAATTTTTGGAGGTGTCATTTTTACATTCATCCAATGTAAATAAGAAAATCTTTTCAAGACACTCAAACTGTTATCCGAATTTTCAGGTTGGAAAACACAGGGTGTTATAAACCATGCAACCCACAAACTGTTAAAATACAACACTTTCTGTTGTGCAGACTATTACAAAACACCGTATTGAAGTTCACATTCATATTTTATAAGAATCCATCACATGCACTAAACATTCCTTTTGAATATCAGAATATGTTTCAAACAAAAGATGCACAAAAAAATTGCACGATGGAAAACACACTGGGTTGTCCTTCACTTTTCAAATATTGTTCAATGACAACACTTAGTGTTATGCACACCGTAAGAAAACAATGTATTGAAGGTCACTTTCATATTTTATAACTGCCCTTGCTTGCAACAAAAGTTGCACAAAAAAAAGAAGTAAAGTTGCAATATGGAAAACCCAGCAGGTTGTTCGTCGCTTCTCAAAAGCTTAAATAATTATGGTTATTTAAAAGATTTAGGATCATTTAGGTTATATATAATGGGAGCAAGCTAACTCCTGGACAAAATTCACATATGTATATAACATAGGATATGCCGGTTTGAAGCATTTTTTTTGTGTCGAGGGTTTTGAAATTTTTTTTTGTTTCCTCCCCGTTTGCAAATTTTGCCCTTTCCGAATGAAAAAAGCGACAACCCATTGTACAAATATGAGTGAAATTACTGAATAATGTTTGTAGAAAGCAGAATCTATGGGTTTTGTAATAAAATGCTATATTTCAAAAATCATGTAAAACCTGCAATGTCACCATTATTCGCATAGTTTTTAGGAATGGATAGAAAAGGGAATACCGTGGCATTTGAAATCATAATTGGGAAATAGAAAAAAGCCCACATCCAATCCCATTTTTGCCGCCATTTCATACACTGTTGTTTTGGAAAACACACTGTCTCCTAAAACTCGAACTGTTGTAAAACCCACTGTTTCACTACGACGTCTCCTCACATTATGTATGTATCCATGTAAGTTCATGTGTATGTTTTTCATGCATTTTTTCAATGTGCATAGGTGAATTTTGTCTAGCATTTTTTCGGCTCCCGCCCATTTGGTGAAAGCTAGTTGGGAAATAGAAAAAAGCCCACTGAAATACTCCACATTGTGTTTCCCAAATTTAAAATTAAAACATCTTGCAAAACCCTCTGCTTGCAACAAAATTACCCCTCACCTCGACGTCATTTGTATTCTGCTCCAAATCCTCCATGTGCACTCCACGCTTCAGCTTATTTGGTCGGTATTCTCCTCGAAGTCGTCCACGTGCTCTTAGACCTTCACCTTTCCCTTTCAACGTGCACACATGAAACAAAACAAATAGTATTTTTGCCTTGATTTCTCCAAACAGAAAAGGCACACGTCATTCCCTTCCAATTTTCCCGTGCCACACAAAAGAAATAGGAAAAAGCCCACATCCAATCCCATTTTTGCCGCCATTTTATACACTGTTGTTTTGGAAAACACACTGTCTCCTAAAACTCAGACTATTGTAAAACCCACTGTTTCACTATGACGTCTCCTCATGTTATGCATGTGTCCAAGTATGTTCTTATGTATGGTTTTCATGCGGTTTTTAATGTGCATAGGTGAATTTTGTCTAGGAATATGAAACCGGCGTAACTCGTCGACAAAATTCACCTATGTACATTGAAAAATGCATTAAAAACATACATGGATACTAAACAACATGACGAGATGTCATAGTTGGAAAACACACTGTCTCCTCTCTATTGCAGAGGAACCGACATATCCTATGTTACATACATATGTGAATTTATGCCTGAAACTGGCATATCCTATGTTATATACATATGTGAATTTTGTCCAGGAGTTAGCTTGCTCCCTCCTTACCTCGTGGAAAAAATTCACCTATGTGTATATAATAGCCCATGTGCCCATACCACATGGAGAAAAGAGCCACAACGGAAGAGGTGGGACCCGCGATGATAGAAAAGGTTGTCGAACGGAAGGAAAGACATGACGGCCGAACGTCTCATCCCCCGTGCCGTTTGTTGTCCCGTCGCCAGGAAATCATGTCAATGTCGACAATTTTTCAAAATAATTGTTCGGCGTGGATGGACAAAAAGCCAAAAACGTTGCCATTCGAAATGATTATTAGCAAATAATAAAAAGGGTCAACAAGGTCCCATTTTCACCTTTTTTGGACGGTGACGTTTTGGTGGATAGCGAGGGTAAGAGTAGCGGAAGAGTAGCAGCCATGCGGAGCTCCTTTGGGTATGTATATCCACTCTGTGTATGCACACAGTAAGAGGAAAATGTATTGAATTTGAGCTTCATAATTTTTAACACCCCTTACTTTCAGCAAAACACTCTTCTTTGATATCTGCCCAACACATTATTCACATAACAGTTGCATCATGGAAAACACATTGGGTTGTGGCTCACTTATTATTTTTTCCGGATTGTAACAAAATAATATTTTCAACTTCGCTTTCTTGTCTTATGACACCCCTTACTTTAAGAAAAACAGTCTTGTTCACTACCTGTTCATATGTTTCCAACAAACAATTTACTAAACTGTTACGAGATGGAAAACACACTGGGTTGTCTTTGACTTTGCAAAAATAGTAAGAAGACAACAGCTAGTGTTATGCACATAGTAAGAGGACAATGTATTGAATCCAAGCTTCATAATTTTTAACAACCCTTAATTTTAGCAAAACACTCTTGTTCGATCTCTACCCAACACATTATTCACATAACAGTTGCTTCATGGAAAACACAGTGGGTTATGGCTCACTTTTTTTTTTTTCCGGACTGTAACAAAATAATGTTTTCAAATTTTCTTTCTTGTCTTATGACACCCCTTACTTTAAGAAAAACAGTCTTGTTCACTACCTATTCATATGTTTCCAACAAAAAATTTACTTAACTGTTGCAGGATGGAAAACACACTGGGTTGTCTCTGACTTTGCAAAAACAATAAGAAGACAACAACTAGTGTTATGCACACAGTAAGAGGACAATGTATTGAATATGAGCTTCATAATTTTTAACAACCCTTATTTTCATCAAAACACTCTTGTTCGATCTCTGCCCAACACATTATTCACATAACAGTTGCATCATGGAAAACACAGTGGGCTATGGGTCACTTATTATTTTTTTCGGACTGTAAAAAAATAATGTTTTCAACTTCACTTTATTGTTTTATGACACCCCTTACTTTAAGAAAAACAGTCTTGTTCACTACTTGTTCATATGTTTCCAACAAAAAATTTACTTAACTGTTGCAGGATGGAAAACACACTGGATTGTCTCTGACTTTGCAAAAACAGTAAGAAGACAATAGCTAGTGTTATGCACATAGTAAGAGGACAATGTATTGAATCTGAGCTTCATAATTTTTAACAACCCTTACTTTCAGCAAAAAACTCTTGTTCGATCTCTGCCCAACACATTATTCACATAACAGTTGCATCATGGAAAACACAGTGGGTTGTGGCTAACTTATTATTTTATGCAGGCTGTGAGAAATGAATGTTTTGAACTTCACGTTGCATTTTTTTAACAACACCTACTTTGAGCAAAACACTCTTTTTCAATATCTACTCATATGTTTCCAACACAAAATTTACATAACAGCAGCATCATGGAAATCACAGTGGGTTGTGGCTGGGTGAACCCACATAAGTGGTGAACACTTTTGCGGAGGAAGGGAAAAGTTGTTTTTTCCCTCTACACAAAGTGAAGGGGTTCGAGCGAACCTTTAACATGGTTTGGTCGAACCACAGGGTTCGACCGAACCCTATGTTCACTCGAACCCCAGGGTTCGACCGAACCCTATGTTCACTCGAACCCCATTGACATGTGAGCAGAAATATTAAAATAAAGGGGTTCAAGCGAACTAGGGTTCAGTCGAACCCCCTTAATAGGGATTTAAAAAAAAAAAGACCCTGTCATTTTCCCAGACCCCCTAAATTTCGCTCATTATTTTAAAGGGGTTCGTTTGGCTGAACCCTTTTTAGAAGAACATAGGTTCGGTCGAACCACTTTAAGAAGTTTGGCCGAACATGACACCCTTTTTCCCCTATCTCCTCAAAAATTTAATTTTTTTTGTAAAAAATTGTCATTCGAAGCTCAATTTAAAAATGAAAATGCAGAAAAGTTCAGAAACCCAGCTAGATAATGATCATCCTCAGAATGAGCTATCCATCAAATATAATTTTAATATGATTTTCTTTTATTATGTATTTTATTTTTTAGTTTTATTAAACATAGGTTTTTCACTGAAAATCAAAATCTCTGGTCTGCACATGTGGAAAAATAGCAGATTATCAAAATAATTTTTTTTTAAAATACGTTGAGGCTGGGTATTGATGTCCTTGATCCATTAAAAAAAAAATTGAATTTCGATTCATACAGAAAAAGTTATGTTGTATACAGTCCGCATATATCTAAATTGCAATTGGTTTGACTTTGAAACTTGATTAAGGAAAAAATATTCAATAAAAAACTATGAGACCAAATGCAAGTGCTATATATCGTAGTTACAAATCTAAATTTGAAAAAATTATAATTTTATCCTTACAAAAAAAGTTATGTTGTATACGGTGAGCGTCACTTTTTAAAAATGTTGTTTTCTAAAAAAACCAGTTTTCGTGGGAGATGAAAAAAAATGTGTAATCTGATTCCAAAAATTTTGAAAAAAATATTTTTAGAATCTACAGACAAAATTTGATGAGACTCTAGTTTGCATCATTTTCAAATTCCTCACGATTTAGCCACTACAAGAGCCCGAAGGTGAAGATTTAGTTAAAAATAATAATTGCAGTGTCTAGTTTGCCCAAAAATTGTAAACCACTATTGTGGGATCACCTAACTCACTTTTTTTTTTCAATCTCCTTGTTTAAATGTAAATGGAAAGCTTAAGGTCTGAGTGCACGTGGAGGAGTTGGAGTAGAATACCGACGAAATGGAGGTGAGGGGTAATTTGAAATTTGGGAAACAAAATGTTGAGTATTTCATTTTCTTGAATGTCTTCCAAATCACACATTCCATTGTTGTGTTTAAATTTAAGTCGATCGATAATAAAACTGCACAAAATAATTCTGAATGGGAAACACAGTGTTAGGTTTCAGTTATTTGAATCTCCTTGTTTTAATGTAGAGGGTTTTACAAGTTCTTTGTGTTTGAAATTTGGGAAACATAATGTGGAGTATTTCAGTTGCTTGAATGTCTTCAAAATCACACATTCCATAGTTGTGTTTAAATTTCGCACCATTGAAAAAATAAACTACAAAAAATAATTCTGAATGGGAAACGCAGTGTCGGGTTTCAATAAAAAAACTGTACAAAATTATTCTAAATGGGAAACACAATGTTGGGTTTCAGTTATTTGAATCTCCTTGTTTAGATTTAAAGGGTCGTCTCATGTTGGGTTGCTTGGTTCTTAACACCCACGATTTTGTAAGATGGAATGTTACAAAACAATATGAAAGTCTTCTAGATCACACCTTCCATTGTTGTGTTTAAGTTTGAAGTATATAACAAATTGCATGCTTCATAACACATTGCATTTTTCAACCTCCACATCACAACATACCCTAGCCCTTTCTTACACAGTGTTGGGTTTCAGTTATTTGAATCTCCCTGTTTAGATGTAAAGGGTCGTCTCATGTTGGGTTGCTTGGTTCTTAACACCCACGGTTTTGTAAGATGGAATGTTACAAAACAGTATGAAAGTCTTCTAGATCACACCTTCCATTGTTGTGTTTAAGTTTGAAGTATATAACAAATTGCATGCTTCATAACACATTGCATTTTTCAACCTCCACATCACAACATACCCTAGCCCTTTCTTACACAGTGTTGGGTTTCAGTTATTTGAATCTCCCTGTTTAGATGTAAAGGGTCGTCTCATGTTGGGTTGCTTGGTTCTTAACACCCACGGTTTTGTAAGATGGAATGTTACAAAACAGTATGAAAGTCTTCTAGATCACACCTTCCATTGTTGTGTTTAAGTTTGAAGTATATAACAAATTGCATGCTTCATAACACATTGCATTTTTCAACCTCCACATCACAACATACCCTAGCCCTTTCTGGTTTTTAGACCAGTATATCTAGGTGTGCACATTGTGTAGTGCATGTCGGAAAATACAATGTGTTTTGAATCCTGCCTTTACTTATACAGTATACCCAACCTTTGTCTTGTAATGCATATATACAAACGTATAGATGGTGTTTTATTTTATCAAATAGCACAACTCTCATTTAATGAGGACAATAATAACCCTCAACACATAGTGTAATTCATAGTATGCACTTCATTCTATTTTGCAACAATTCATGTTGGAAAACCATTGGTGTTAAGAAAGAAGCAGCCCAAATAGTGTTGTAAAACCCTTTGCAACACTATTGGATAGTACACGTCACCTCAATTTGGTCAGTATTCTCCTTGAAGTCGTCCATGTGCACTGAGACCTTCTACTTTCCCTTACAATGTGCAAACAGGAAACAAAACAAATACTATTTTCGCCTTGCTTTCTCCAAACAGAAATGGCCCACGTCATTCCCTTCCACTTTTCCCGCGCCACACAAAAGAAACTTGTCCACAAAGCTAACCCGCCCCCTTTTTCACCCAGCAATGGGCGGGTAAACGCACCTGATGGCACCTTTAACTCTTGGCTGACCGTAGCTTGGACGTTTGGTCCCGTCTGCCCGTTTCGTCACTTTTTGTTTCCATGTATGTTATTCTAATAGCTCTTTTACAATTTGTCTATAATATTTAGGGCCAAGTAATGGGAGTAGGCCAAATTATCAATTAATTTATTCCTACCCATTGGCTTTATGAGTTTTATTTAATACAGTGCATAAAACTATTTGGAGTAGTCGCTTGTTATATGTGCACATCTTTTTGCAGTGTGGTGGTCAGATCAAAACATACTGAAAAAGAGCAAAAATAGAATATAGAAATAGCATTCTACAAAATTTCCATCAGATGTTGTTAAAAAATGAACCATTTATAACTTACTAAATATTCAATACAAATAGCGAAATTGTAAAAAGAACTATTATGAAAAAACTTATGCACCACATATATACTCTTTTGGTGAAAGATTTCAAATTACCGCAAAACACTTTAGAATGACATGAAAATGACAGCTGAATGAAAACCCCAACATTTCACAATTTCAAAACAATCGACACTTCTAAATGCATATTAAATTTTGGAAATTTAACCATCCACTACACTCACTACACTTGCAATTCAAGCTATGGAAGCCAGAATCACCTGTATTTACTACAGAAGGTTCACATCTCCTGAAGCATCCTTGTCAATTCACCTACCCTTGTTTTCTTGAATCTTCTTTCGTGGCCTATATAAAACACCTGGAAGAAAGACAAGTGTTAGTGATAGATTAAATTGGCAAATTAAAGACAATTGGTGCTAGAAATAATTGTATTTCTTCCAAATTTCCCCAATATAAAATTTATATGTTCTGCTTAGTGCAAAATGACAGCTTGCACACACAACAAACAAACATATTAAATTGTACATTGGGAATTTAATTTCCAATTTAACCTATCGCTAACACTAGTATATATATCAGCAATCATATGTCCCATTTTTCCATTCTGCTAGAACTGTGAAGCAATGAACGTTCATTCTGTTGGATAAATTCATTTCTTCCAATCAGGAATCAGGAGAAAGCTAACTCGTAAACAAAAAGCACCTATGTATGTAACATGAGATAAAAATGGCATTTCATTTTCATCATCTGATTCGACCAAATAAATGCTCACACTATTTGCAGTGTTGGAAAATACAATGTCCCCATATAAGGTGTTAAGAAACAAGCAACCCAAATAGTGTTGTAAAACCCTCTGCAACAAAGAGGAGATGGTGTGTTTTCCAACTATGACGTCTCCTCATGTTGTGTATGTATCCATGTATGTTTTTCATGCATTTTTCGATGTACATAGGTGAATTTTGTCTAGGAATTAGACTGCTCCTTAAGGGACAAGCAACCCAAATAGTGTTGTAAAACCCTCTGCAATAGAGAGGAGACAATGTGTTTTCCAACTATGACATCTCCTCATGTTATGTATGTATCCATGTATGTTTTTCATGCATTTTTCAATGTACATAGGTGAATTTTGTCTAGGAGTTAGATGGCTCCTTAGGAGAAACAAGCAACCCAAATAGTGTTGTAAAACCCTTTGCAACAGAGAGGAGGCAGTGTGTTTTCCAACTTTGCAAATAATGAGAGCAATTCATTTGTTCCAATCAAGAGAAAGCTAACTCATAAACAAAAAGCGCCTATTCATGTAACATGAGATCAAAATGGCATTTCATTTTCCTCATCTGATTCGACCAAATAAATGCTCGCATTATCTACACATTTGGAAAACACATTGTGTTGATACAAGGTGTTCAAAAACAAGCAACCCATATAGTGTTGTAAAAAAAATTTCCAATCAGATAAAGAAAGTGAAATGACATTTCGGCTGTAGCAAAGAGTTGTTCAAAAACGCATGAAAAACATACATGAGAAAATACATGGAAACATACATAGCATGATGAGACATCGTAGTGTAGGGCCTGCCAGAATGGCGATCAGCACAAAACCGGCAGACGGAACAAAATGTCCGAGCGATGGTCAGGTCAGAGTTAACGGCATCGTCAGGTGGGTTTTCCCACCTGTTGCCAGGCAAAAAAGTGGGCGGGTTAGCTTTGTGGACAAGTTTCTTTTGTCTGGCGCATAAAAAGTGGAAGGGAATGATGTGGGCCTTTTCTGTTTCAAGAAAGAAAGATGAAAATACTATTTGTTTCCTACTCTTGGGACTTTTATGTTTCAAGAAAGAAAGGTGAAAATACTATTTTCTATCAACAAATAGTCGTTCCTTTCTTCGTTGTTCATTGCATAATGGCAAGATGGCACATACACGGAGTGGATATACATACCTAAAGGAGCTCCGCATGGATGCTACTCTTCTGCTACTCTTGCCCTCACTATCCACCAAAACATCGCCGTCCAAAAATGGCAAAAATGGGACCTCGTCGGGCCTTTTTATTATTTTCTAATAATGGTTTTGAATGCCACATTTTAGGCTTTTTGTCCATGCCAATAAATTATTTTGAAATCCCGCCAGCACTGACACATTTTCTCGCCAATAGTTGCAGGTATTCGCCCTTTTCTGTTTCAAGAAAGAAAGGTGAAAATACTATTTCTTTGCAGTCTGCACATTGAAAGGGAAAGATGAACGTTTCAGTGCACGTGGACAAGTTGGAGGAGAAATTAGACCAAATTCAGGTGACACGTACTATCCAATAGTGTTGCAGAGGGTTTTACAACACTATTTGGGCTGCTTCTTTCTTAACACCAATGGTTTTCCAACATGAATTGTTGCAAAATAGAATGAAGTGAAGGCAAGCTTCAAAACACATTGTATTTTCTGACATGCACTACACAATGTGCACACCTAGATATACTGGTCTAAAAACCAGAAAGGGCTAGGGTATGTTGTGATGTGGAGGTTGAAAAATGCAATGTGTTATGAAGTATGCAATTTGTTACATACTTCAAACTTAAATAGAACAATGGAAGGTGTGATCTAGAAGACTTTCATACTGTTTTGTAACATTCCATCTTACAAAACCATGGGTGTTAAGAACCAAGCAACCCAACATGAGACGACCCTTTACATCTACATAGGGAGATTCAAATAATTGAAACCCAGCACTATGTTTCCCATTAAGAATAATTTTGTACAATTTTTTTATTGAAACCCAGCATTGCGTTTCCCATTCAAAATTATTTTTTGCAGTTTCCTTTTTCAATGGTGCGAAATTTAAACACAACTATGGAATGTGTGATTTTGAAGACATTCAAGCAACTAAAATACTCCACATTCTGTTTCCCAAATTTCAAACACAAAGAACTTGTAAAATCCTCTACATTAAAACAAGGAGATTTAAATAACTGAAACCCAACACTGTGTTTCCCATTCATAATTATTTTGTGCAGTTTTATTATCAATCGTCTTAAATTTAAACACAACAATGGAATGTGTGATTTGGAAGACATTCAAGAAACTGAAATACTCCACATTTTGTTTCCCGAATTTCAAATTACCTCTCACCTCCATTTCGTCAGTATTCTACTCCAACTCCTCCACGTGCACTCAGACCTTAAGCTTTCTATTTACATTTAAACAAGGAGATTGAAAAAAATAAGAAGTGAGCCACAACCCACTGTGTTTTCCATGATGTTGTTGTTATGTAAATTTTGTGTTGGAAACATATGGGCAGATATTGAAAAAGAGTGTTTTTCTCAAAGTAGGTGTTGTTAAAAAAGTACAACGTGAAGTTCAAAACATTCATTTCTCACAGTCCGAAAAAAATAATAAGTGAGCCAAAGCCCACTGTGTTTTCCATGATGCAACTGTTATGTGAATAATGTGTTGGGCAGAGATCGAACAAGAGTGTTTTGCTGAAAGTAAGGGTTGTTAAAAATTATGAAGCTCAAATTCAATACATTGTCCTCTTACTGTGTGCATAACACTAGCTGTTGTTTTCTTACTGTTTTTGCAAAGTCAGAGACAACCCGGTGTGTTTTCTATCCTGCAATAGTTAAGTAAATTTTTTGTTGGAAACATATGAATAGGTAGTGAACAAGACTGTTCTTCTTAAAGTAAGGGGTGTCATAAGACAAGAAAGCGAAGTTGAAAACATTATTTTGTTACAGTACGAAAAAAATAAGAAGTGAGCCACAACCCATTATGTTCTCCATGATGCTACTGTTATGTAAATTTTGTGTTGGAAACATATGGGCAGAGATATTGAAAAAGAGTGTTTTGTTCAAAGTAGGTGTTGTTAAAAAAGTACAACATGAAGTTCAAAACATTCATTTCTCACAGCCTGCATAAAATAATAAGTTAGCCACAACCCACTATGTTTTCCATGATGCAACTGTTATGTGAATAATGTGTTGGACAGATATCGAAGAAGAGTGTTTTGTTGAAAGTAAGGGTTGTTAAAAATTATGAAGCTCAAATTCAATATATTGTCTTCTTACTGTGTGCATAACACTAGCTATTGTCATTGAACAAGATATTTGCTAATAATGGTTTCGAATGCCACGTTTTTGGCTTTTTGTCCATCCACGTCGAACAATTACTTTGAAAACCTGCCGACGCTGACACGATTTCCCGGCGACAGGACAACAAATGGCACACGGGATGAGACGTCCCACCCTCAAGTCTTTCCCTCTCGTCCGATAACCTTTTCCCTCGCCAGTCCCACCTCTTCCGTCACGACTCTTTTCCCCATGCGTTATGGGGGACATATCCTATGTTATATACGTAACTGAATTTTCTCCAGGAGTTAAGGAGGGAGCAAGCTAACTCCTGCACAAAATTCACATACGTATATAACATACGATATGCTAGTTTTAGGCATAAATTCAAATATGTATATAACATAGGATATGCCGATTTCAAAATACTAGACAAAATTCACCTATGCACATTGAAAAAATGGATGAAAAACATATAGATGAACATACATGGATACATACATAACATGAGGAGACGTCGTAGTGAAACAGTGGGTTTTACAACAGTCTGAGTTTTAGGAGACAGTGTGTTTTCCAAAACAACAGTATAAAATGGCGGCAAAAATGGGATTGGATGTGGACTTTTTTCCAATTACCAATTATGATTTTGAATGCCACGCTATGCCCTTTTCTATCCATTCCAAAAAATAATGCAAACAATGGCGACATTTCGGGTTTTACATGATTTTCGAAATATAGCATTTCATTGCAGAACCTGCAGATCCTACTTTCTACAAACACTGTTCAGAAATTTCACTCATATTTGTACAATGGGTTGTCGCTTATTTCATTCGGAAATGGCAAATTTTGAAAACCAGCATAAGGGGAGGAAATAGTGTATTTTTCAAAACCCTCGACATGAAAAACATTATCAGACCTGCATTTCAACTAACTCCTAGACAAAATTCACCTATGTACATCGAAAAATGCATGAAAAAAATACATAAGAACATACATACATCCATAACATGAGGAGACGTCGTAGTGAATCAATGGGTTTTACAATAGTATGAATTTGAGGAGACATTGTGTTTTCCAAACAACAGTGTATAAAATGGCAGCAAAAATGGGATTGGATGTGGGCTTTTTGCTATTTCCCAATTAGCTTTCACCAAATGGGTGGGAGTCGGCTAGCTGCTAGACAAAATTCACCTATGCACATTGAAAAAATGGATGAAAAACATACACATGAACATACATGGATACATACATAACGTGAGGAGACATTGTAGTGAAACAATGGGTTTTACAATAGTCCGAGTTTTAGGAGACAATGTGTTTTCCAAAACAACAGTGTATAAAATGGCAGAAAAAATGGGATTGGATGTGGGCTTTTTGCCAATTACCAATTATATGTTTTAGGAGATAGTGTGTTTTTCAAAACCCTCAATAGATGAAACATTATTAGACCTGCATTTCAACTAACTCCTAGACAAAATTCACCTATGTACATCAAAAAATGCATGAAAAAAATACATAAGAACATACATGGATACATACATTGAATGAGGAGACGTCGTAGTGAATCAATGGGTTTTACAATAGTTCGAATTTGAGGAGACATTGTGTTTTCCAAAACAACAGTGTATCAAATGGCGGCAAAAATGGGATTCGATGTGGGCTTTTTGCTATTTCCCAATTAGCTTTCGCCAAATGTGCAGGAGCCGGCTAGCTGCTAGACAAAATTCACCTATGCACATTGAAAAAAAGGATGAAAAACATACATGGACACATACATAACGTGAGGAGACGACGTAGTGAAATAGTGGGTTTTACAACAGTCTGAGTTTTAAGAGACAGTGTGTTTTCCAAAACAACAGTGTATAAAATGGCAGAAAAAATGGGATTGGATGTGGGCTTTTTACCAATTACCAATTATATGTTTTAGGAGATAGTGTGTTTTTCAAAACCCTTGACAAATAAAACATTATCAGACCTGCATTTCAACTAACTCCTAGACAAAATTCACCTATGTACATCGAAAAACGCATGAAAAAAATACATAAGAACATACATGGATACATACATTGAATGAGGAGACGTCGTAGTGAATTAGTGGGTTTTACAATAGTCCGAATTTGAGGAGACATTATGTTTTCCAAAACAACAGTGTATCAAATGGCGGCAAAAATGGGATTGGATGTAGGCTTTTTGCTATTTCTCAATTAGCTTTCGCCAAATGGGCAGGAGCCAGCTAGCTACTAGACAAAATTCACCTATGCACATAGAAAAAAAGGATGAAAAAAATACACATGAACATACATGGATACATACATAATGTGAGGAGACGTCGTAGTGAAACAGTGGGTTTTACAACAGTCCAAGTTTTAGGAGACATTGTGTTTTCCAAAACAACAGTGTATAAAATGGTGGCAAAAATGGGATTGGATGTGGGCTTTTTCCTATTTCTTTTGTGTGGTGCGGGAAAAGTGGAAGGGAATGACGTGCACCTTTTCTGTTTGGAGACAGCAAGGCAAAAATACTATTTGTTTTGTTTCATGTGTGCACGTTGAAAGGGAAAGGTGAAGGTCTGAGAGCACGTGGACGACTTCGAGGAGAATACCGACCAAATACTAGCTGAAGCGTGGAGTGCACGTGGAGGATTTGGAGCAGAATACAGACGACATCGAGGTGAGGGGTAATTTTGTTGCAAGCAAAGGGTTTTGCAAGATGTTTTAATTTGGAATTTGGGAAACACAATGTGGAGTATTTTAGTAGGCTTTTTGCTATTTCCCAATTAGCTTTCGCCAAATGGGCGGGAGCCGGAAAAATGCTAGACAAAATTCACCTATGCACATTGAAAAAATGCATGAAAAACATACACATGAACTTACATGGATACATACATAACGTGAGGAGACGTCATAGTGAAACAGTGGGTTTTACAACAATCTGAGTTTTAGGAGACAGTGTGTTTTCCAAAACAACAGTGTATGAAATGGCGACAAAAATGTGATTGGATGTGGGCTTTTTGCTATTTCCCAATTATGATTTTGAATGCCACGGTATGCCCTTTTCTATCCATTCCAAAATATTATGCGAACAATGGCGACATTGTGAGTTTTACATGATTTTTGAAATATAGCATTTGATTGCAAAACCCACAGATTCTGCTTTCTACAAACATTATTCAGTAATTTCACTCATATTTGTACAATGGGTTGTCGCTTTTTTTTTCGAAAAGGGCAAAATCCAGCAAACAGGGAGGAAATGAACAAAAAATTTCAAAACCCTTGACACAAAAAAATGCTCTCAACTAAATAGATTCTTCGGCAACCCCAAAATTTTAAAACCATAGACGGGAGGAGACGAAAAACTAAAACCCTCAACTGAAAATAACAAACCCTTAATGGAGCAATGAATGCCCATTCATTTCTTCGTTGTTCATGGCATAATGGAAAGATGGCACATACACAGAGTGGATATACATACCTGAAGGAGCTCCGCATGGCTGCTACTCTTCCCCTCGCTATCCACCGAACTGTCACCATCCAAAAATGGCGAAAATGGGACCTTTTCGGCCCTTTTTATTATTTGCTAATAATCATTTCAAATGGCCACGTTTTTGGCTTTTTGTCCATCCACGCCGAACGATTATTTTGAAAAACCGTTGGCGCTGACACGATTTCCCGGCGACGGGACAGCAAACGGCATGGGGGATGAGACGTCCGGCCGTCATGTCTTTCCTTCCATCCGATAACCTTTTCCGTCACCGCGGGTCCCATGTCTTTCGTCGTGACTCTTTTCTCCATGCGGTATGGGTGCATGGGCTATCATATACACATAGGTGAATTTTGTCTAGCAGTTAGCTTTCGCCCCTTCGTTGTGTCGAAGGGACAAATTGGTTTTGCCGATATCTATCTCTCCCCTCGATAACATCCTTAATAGTATTATTTTCAGTCTTTCAATATTTTGAATGGATGTTGGAGAAGGTCCTTTTGATATGGTGTGGTCTCTTAGATATTTTTTTTCATGTTTGTCTTCATCTTCGTTCCTATTTGGTGCAGCACAAATGTTAACTTGTTTGGCTCTCTATGCAAATTTTAAGGTGTTGTGGGGGCTGGGCTTAACCAACACACTCTAAGCGTTGACCACGCTTAGGTGGCTGGTGTGGGGCCCAATTACCTGTCCCGCTTGTCGATCATCGTTTCCGTTTACCCCGTTCACCGTTAGCATTCAAATTGTTCTCGCCCAGTCTCACCGTTTCAGCACATTCAAAACCAAGTTTCCCACGCGATTGGTCTATGCAAAAATGACAGCTTTGTAACAAAGTATGGGCATCCATTAAAGCATAACAGACTAGGGATTATTCAATATGCTCTGGTAGACATGTATGGAAACTGTGGAAACATGGACAAGGCACGTCAACTGTTTGATAGGATACCACAAAGAAATCTGGTCTCGTGGAATGCTATGTTTGCAGGATATGGATAAAATGTGTTTGCTAAAAAGGATTTACAAATTTTCAATCAAATTTAATTAGCAGGTGTAAATCAAAACTCCGCAATCTTTTCCAACATCCTCCATGCCTATGCCAAAATGGGAGCTTTGGAACGGGGTACGGACATCCATCACAGCATAAAGGAAAGCATTTTTTTGTCAGATGTTGTAGCTGCAATCGCGGTGGTAGAATCTATTATTTAGCATCTATCTATTTAGAAAAATGATTAAGTGTCACTTGCAAGCTGACTATAATCCTTATTTTTGTCGATCATGTGATAGAAATTGCTTATTTCTCATATGCTTAGTGTAATTGATTATGGATATTTTCAATTTCTATTATTATAGTTTTATATTATAATTCGAATGTAATTTATTGTATGAGATTAATCTTATATTATTTAAAATTCTAATTTGTTTATGTAAAAATTTAAAGATTGTATTGATATGAGCATATATATCATATTTTTAGATTATTATTCAGATTTGGGATAGTGGTGGCACATTTTAGTCTAACTTCCTCTAACTACCTTTTTTCTTGTTCTTCTTGTTCTTCTTAATTCAATTTATCTTTGTGTAGTTTCCAAGTCTAAAATTATACAATAATGCTTGTAATAACCTATTTCAACTATTTTTCTTTAAGTAGAGAGCATTCTATAGATATTTGTAGTAGATATTCTTCAATATTTACTATTGTTTTCTTTAGGGATTCATTAATTTAGTAGTTGTTCTCTAACATTGTTATGTATGATATATCATATTTAAAACTATTGGATATGAAGATTTATATTAAATTTAACTATTGATATCATGGTGTAGATGTAAAAAGTGTTGTAGTTGGGAGGTTCTAATTACTTTTGTCGGACAATAAGCTCTTTTAATTTTCTCATATCTTCCAAAATTTTATATTATATAAGAGTAATAAATTTGTCCACTCTTTTTATTTTTTTTTTAAGTCTTTACTTCCTATATTTTACCCAACCCCCTACCATGTGATGTATCATTAATGTGTTGGTAGTTTCCTTTATTCATTTTGTTAAATAGTTCCATCTTTAGAAATATTTGTGTTTCTTTGTCTATCCATCTTTATTCTATTCTCATTTCTTTTATATGAGTAGTATTTTTCTAACTCTATTTGACATTAATTTATTTCCTATTCTCATTGTGCAATTTCATCATGTAAATCTTTCACCAATTCATCCAAACTATATATCCCATATCATAAAATAGATATTATACTTGACCTAAATTATTCTTATTTATTAAATCTATTTTTGTTAATAAGGTGTTCTAGGCCTTCTTTGTAGCCTCTATTTTTCATTACTGAAAATCTTATTGACTTCTATATCTTTTGACAATAGAGTATTTACTCTTTATTTAAATAATTGTATATTTTCTGCTAGTTTGTCTCTACTATTTATAAGAGATCATTAGCTATCTTTTTTAAGACATATATCCTTATTATTTATTTCATGTGTACTATCTCTTCTCTTTTTTTCTAAAATATGTTTATGAATTCTTTAAGAAACTTCTTGATGATTTGTAGCATCATATGAGGACTCCATGTTTACTCTAACATTACTTTTAAAATAATTCATTTATTTTTGTTGGATTGTTGTGTATATATATTTTTCTTGTGTAGGCATTCCTATTGTAAAAATAGTGATCTATACAACAAGGACATCTATTGTGTCTTCTTATTCTTAAAAAGCAAAACATCTACTTTCATCCTTTTAGGTGCTTTTTCTACCACTTTTATTTGTAATCAAGGAACACATGAGAAGGTGATGTATTTTATCCTCTATTATTAATGTGTTATTTCATAGATCTCCTATAACTTCTTAAATTTAATATCGAGAGGGAAGTTATTAAAAAATATTTCCCCAAAGCTTTGGAATCAAAATCTCTTGCATAAATATCCAACTTTTATAGCACTTTACACTACCTTCTATGATTATACATAGGTGACATATCAG
Source organism: Sequoiadendron giganteum (assembly GCA_007115665.2). Lineage (NCBI taxonomy): Eukaryota > Viridiplantae > Streptophyta > Pinopsida > Cupressales > Cupressaceae > Sequoiadendron > Sequoiadendron giganteum. Next base: position 682,049 of record CM021104.1, read on the forward strand.
TTTAAATTCATCTCGTCTTTGACCTTTATGCCTCTTTTTCTTTAACCCTATCATCTTCTCAAGAAACCAGTAATTATGCAAAGAATAACACTAATAAATTATGATTTTCTCCTTAATCCAACCGTAATAATTAACTAAACTAATTGAATATTCCTTTCTCTTGTTCGTTATTTGAACTTACAATCTCCCTTCATTCACAAGCTAACTCTAATTATATAAGGCTAGAAAAAATACCAATTCTATCTTTCATGAGTTTCTTTCCAATAACCTCATCCAATTTCATCCTATTCAACCCTTGAACCCCAACCTTTTCTTATTCTACCAAATTTTCCAAATCTTTTTAGTATATATAGACCTATTTTTCTATGAAACATGCCTTACTATTATCCCCTCCTTTTTATTTTTCTTAATTAGTTCTTTGGACTACCTTATCACCAAATCATATTCCCCTTTACCTATTTTTTTCATCTTCATTTTCATAAATTCTCCTAAGATATCCTTTTATTAATCCAACACTAGTAATTACTGAAGTTATTTTTCTCTTTTTCTTAAGTTTCTACATGACCTTTTCCTTGAGTTTTTCCTTTTTTCCTTTGTATTAGTTTTCCAATTTCTCTTTTGTCAATGAGGATTCTTTTATTCTACATTTGTTTTTTACATTTGATTTCTTACATTGTCTAACATTTGCTCCTGTACTTTACTTATTCATTACTACTTTAGCATCATAGGTTACATTTGAACTAGATAATTATTCATTTTCTAGACATGGTGCCAACACATTCTTATAGAACTATTATATTTGGGACAAATATAAATATCATGTAATTTATCACCACAAAAATCACATGTGGATTTTCCTCCTTTTTTTTTACACTCATTAGCATAATGTCTTAAATTTTACCATAGTTATAACATTTTTTCCTTTTGGTCCTTCCTCTTTCTCTAGTACCTATATTATTATTATTGGAGTAGCTTCCCCTACCACCTCCTATTCAATAGTTATTATGATAAATCACGGAGCAACCTATATCTTGAATCTATGGTACCATATAGTGTATATTGTTAGGTGGTCTTATACTTTTTCTCTATTGAACTTCCCACTAGCCATGTGCCAAACAAACATTGAATGCTCTTCCTACCCAAATCCAAAAATGTTTCCCTAGGACAAATTCATGAACAATTGGATCATATTCATCTTCTTCATGAATTAACATTTGACACCTTTTTTTGTCATGTTTGTCCCACTTTATACTTTATAGTATATATGTACTATTGTTCTATAGAATTCATCAAGTTCCCCTCTTAGTGTGGAAGCCCTCTTCATGCCTTTGATTATCAAACATTCATTCCTTAGATGTTCTTTCTTACTATAATTTTTAAACCAAAATTTACTTCTTCTAGGCGGGGGAGAAGTCTCAACTGTCTCACCTTTCATTATAATTTATTACTCCAACATTACATTTTCTAAATCTAATTTGAAATTATCAATTTCACTTTCTCATTAAATCATTATCCTATATATTTTATTAGGAGTATATTTTAGTGATCAATTCTATTACATCCTTATATGAAGAGGAAATTTTCTCATCTACTTCTTCTATAATGTGAGAGGTTAAACCTAAAATAAAACACAATTCATTTATTTTATGTCAATTTTTCTTCTAGCTTTCTAACCACACTATTAAATCATCATTCTTGATGTTTTATTGATTCCTCCTTATTTGTTATCATCTTCCATATTTTATTTATTTTTTCAAGTTCATACATTAGGTGAATGGAAAGTTTCCATAAATAAGTCACTCAATTCTTTCCATGTTTTATCATACTTAGGTCATTCTTTAATGCACCATATAGTGCCTCATCATTGAGGTTCTCCACAAAATTGTATAATTGGTTTAGTCATCATCAATGCCAACCCCACTCCAATGAAATTTCAAGGTAAAGAGATGTTCACTAGCATCCTTGGTTTATTTACCAAAAATAGGGAGCTTAAGGGTATGTGCAGGATCATCATGGAAAAGATAGGCCCTTAAGTGGCAATAAATTCAGAAAAATCAGAGTTAGGGAACTTGACGTAAAAATTTGAATAAGTTATCTATATTATTTCAAAAATATGTAAGAATAGAATCTGTAGCAAATTGAATGTAGTTTCTAAACTACTAGGTTTATTTTAAAAAAATAAAAATCTATTTGGTGAAAATTTGAAATTTCAATGCAGTAGTATTTAAATTTCAAGGAAAAAATAAGTAGGTGTTTGTTTGACCACCCAAACCACAATAAAATGATAATATTGTTTTATAATATTTTAGATATAAGTAGAGGACTCATGTCCCGATGTAATGCATATTTTTTGGTCATTTTTTTCCAAGTAAATAATTAATTATGAATTTTTTATTACAAATTTTAAAAAATATATAAAAAGTCATATGTCTAACCACCTTAACTTGGTCAAAACTTCATGAAATTCATTTTTTCTTTTTTTAATCCTATAGTATGTGAAGCATAGAATGTGACACATGTTTCAAACTCAAAAAATTTGATATTGTTTGAAAGCTATAGATTTTTTTTAATCAGCCTATCAATTAGGACTTTAGTCATAATTCCAAGAGAAAATGAATAATAATTATTTATTAAATTCAAAGTAAAACATAATTTATATTGGTGGAAAGATGAGAATCTCCTTTAAAAACCCTTTTCGTTTCATCATTTTTTGGTAAAAAAAAAAGTCGTCAGCCACATGGGTCATCATATCACTTACATATCACCACTTTTTGGCCCAACATGATCCTGCACATACCCTTAATTCTATGTGCATCCATATTTGGATTATCCTTTCTCCTAATATATTATCTACTCTTGGATCTCTTTATCTCTTGCTATCATGGATACTTTACCTAGTTTCACTCCTTTTCTACTTGACCAAAGTTCTTTCTCTACCATTATCTCTTGGCAATTGAACATCTAAGAACTCACTTCCTAATATCTGTCGCAAATCTCATACAAAATTGCTTCTTAATATTGTTTTTTCTAACCCAATTAAGGATTCACTATTTAATGGAATCTCTAAAGATTCTTCTTCATTTTGACAACATGGGATGTGACTCTTATTCCATGAGGTTCATCTCCTCATAGTGTCTCTTTAGCTTGGGGAATGCATCGGTTGATAACACATCATTTAGTAATTGATTTATCTTTAATTTTCTTTGAGTTGTTTTCTTCCTCGACTTAGGAATTTCTCTTTGTATCATCTCCAAATTTTCCTTGTAAAACTCTATTTTTTGGTGACTTCTTTTACTCTATTGCTAAATACTCTCTCCTCTTCTTCACCAATTAACAACTTCTTTATTTCATCGATTATTTATTTTCTCTTCTACCTGATAGCAAGGTCCACATCTATAGTATCCATACAAATAAGGTTAAACTTCTCTAAGCTCATTGTTGTCTTATATTCTTTCAATTTCATTATCATTTTAGTTAGATTTTTCTATATAGATCTAATTTAGGTTATAAACTACTCTATTTCAAGTGCATCCCTCTTGATAAACTCTCTTGATGCTTCTCTTGTCCATTATCTTTCATCTTAATCCTAGGATTGTTTCAATGTTCTTCCTTCTTCCTTCTTCTTTTCTATCATGATAATTAAATTCTCTTGAAAATGTATCTTGATCTCACGAATACATTCTTTTCCTCTCTTATTATCAATTTTTTTTATCAATATTTAATTGGTTTAATTTATCCATCCTTAACTCCTTTATTTTTAATACCTTAATTTATCAAGAGGTACTACAAGACACACAATATTACCACAACTTTCTTTTTAATACCTACAATGATCTCTATCTTATTCTGTATTCTACTAGGTTAATTTTAGAGGACTTGTACCTTCTAGTACACTTATGGGTTTTCATCACTAGTCTCTATTAGGCTACTCTTTTTATTTTCCAATTTAATAGGAATAGATCCAACTACCCTTTAGAATTTTTAGAAATTTATTTATCGAGACATCATGCCTTAGTATAAAATCCTTTTTCAAGGGATAGATCATTGCATAAGAGTAAGGAAATTTGGGAAATTTTATTAGTAGATATATAGATCATTAGTGAATGTGGTCCTTGCAAGATAATCTCTAAGAATTGAGGGTAAATTTCCTATCTATCTAAGGCTAACCCTAAAGCTATTTATAATGTGGGGGTGTGAAAAGGAATAGAGGTTGCTTGGATATGGGTGGAGGTTACTTGGCTAGGCATATATATGTTACTTAGACACATAGGCCTTTTGATCGGTCACTCTTTTAATTTTTAGAAAGGAATTCACGAGTAAATCATTGCTTGGATAAGGATGTTGGAAAATTTAATCACATCAAATGCACCTTCCCACTTGCTTTGGGTGGTTTAGTGCATATAAGACATCTGGCATGTTGTGATTAGTCCAAGAAAGTGACTAGGTGACACAGGAAAATATTCATATCCACATATGGCATTGGCTTGGTCATTAAGGGATTATCTTGTGGTGGGTTTTAATTGGTTGGTAAAATCTAAAGAAGTCTAAGTTGCATTGAGCAATTTTGGGAACTAGTGTTAATTAGGTTTACCACAAGCTAACTTACTTTTAGGGAAGGTTGTATAAAGAATGTTAGGAGTTTGAAAGTAAAATATGCAAGGAAGAGTGAGGATCAAGGAAATGGATATTCAATACTGATGGAAAAAGTTGGATCAAGGTGAGGGAAAATATGATACCACTAAATTATATGGAAAAAAGGATAAAGGAAAGGGATCAAGGATTAGGCATATAGAGTGCTAGATGTACTTTTTGGTCAAGAAAAATATTGAAGTCCAAAACTCTATGACTCAAGAGAAATGGGCTAAGGATCATTAATGTGGTGTGCCAAATGCTAGAAGGAAAAAGAATGAGGGAAATAGGGTGGAAGCCTTTCAAGGTTTGGAGATTAGTTTTGCCACATACATTTTACCTTTTGGATATGATCGTTTGAGTAATCCTACAAGTATGGGTTCCACAAGGAGGAAGGGAGATGGGAACCGGGTTGAGGGAAATGAGTAGGGAAAATATTAAAAGCCCAAGATTTTGAGACTTAAAGGAAAAGTAAATCTTCATATTAGGAATTAAGGATGGTGAATACTCAATGCAAAAGAAGAGGAAACATGGAGAATAATTGAGGTTCATTGATTAGTCTTATAGCTCGTAAGAAGTACATTATTATATGGAGACCTAAAATCCTAAGGCCAAAGGCAAAGACAAAGTAGGGAGTGGAAGGTGGGTAAAGCCATGATAAAGTACCTAGGTAATGAGAAGTAGCCAAAGGTCTCAAAAAGAAATGGAAATGCTAGGTTTCAAGGAATGGAGGGAAAAAATATTAGCAAGAGGAAACCAACAAACCTAATAAAAGCTACAAATAGACATAATCACCCCTAACACTTAGAAATTTCTATAGTTTGAGATGTTTAGGCATGTTACGAGTATATTGAAAGACAAAACACTACAACAAGAACATTTTTAATAAAGGGGGTCTATTGAATGAATTCTTAGATTGGTTATAGATGGTGACCAAAACATTGTCCTATTAAGAAAGGAAGCATTCAACTTGGATAAATTTGCAGTTACTAATATAGGCGCCAACATCACCTAGAAAGGGGAAAGATAAAGATATCACATAAAAACTATAGGGAAAAAATATAAGTCTTTGATCAAATATCAATGAAGAACTCTATAGGCAACAAAATCAAACTAAAAAAGAATTAGAAGCACAATAGGGTCCTTTCATTAAAAATAATATGTTAAGATAAAGGCTCAAAAGGACAAACATCAATAAAGGAGCTCTTTGATTTTATCTTAAACTAGAAATGGTGTTGCAAGGCATAAATATGTGGAAACTTTATTAGAGAATGTTCATAAACATTCTAAGATAATCAAACCAACTTAGGAACCCATATATTAAGGTTTATAATAAGTAAAGCTTTTCAAAATAACTTCATTAATGAAATTAATCCTCATGAATTACAAGGCCTTTGATTGATCTATGGCAAAATGTCTATGCAAGTGAGTTCATTTCCTCTTCATGAAATCAACTAAACTAATCATTAAAAGTAGGAATTGCAACAGTCTTGGAGATAAATTTCATTTCATTATGGCAATTAACATATACTCAAAAGTTCTTAACAAGACTAATAATTGTTGCAACAGACATGTTTAGAAATCCAAAAGAAATTGACATCTTTTAACTATGGTGGTAGAGAAATGAAAAATTTCACTCCTTTTCCACACCACTAAGTGTCTTGCATCTAGAAAATACCCAATTGCCTTCATCTCCCAAACCAATTTCTCCAACTTTGCATAGATTTAATGTGTATGTGGATGTCATTTGTCTCCTACAAAATAAGCACATGGCATTCAATACATCTAGAGAGCTTGTTAATTCCTTATCCTTCATCAATCTCCTTACCATTCGTTCACACCACCTGTCCGCTACTGCATAGATGCTTGAAAGAACACAAGTCAATTTTTTTTAAGATCCAAATAAAAAATAGCATTGTTGTAAATAATCCTAAGCCTGTATTCATATGTGATCTGCAGGCAGCAAGAAAATACATCCACACATCCACCACAGGTTTAGCTTAGAAAATTGCTCTATCCTTTATGCTTTGATGGATGTCCATACCCTGTTCCAAGCTCCCATTTTGGCACAGGCAAGGAGGATGCTGGCAAAGGTTGTGGAGTCTGGTTGTACACCTGCCAATTGCATTTGCTTGAAAGTTTCTGAAGCCTTTTCAACAAATCCCTTTTGTGCATACCCTGCAATCATGGCATTCCATGAGATCACATTTTTTTGATGCATTTGGTCAAACAGTTCGCGTGCCTTGTCTATGCGTCCACATTTTGCGTACATGTCTACCAGGGTGGTTGCAGCTACACTATCTGATAAAAAAATGCTTTCCTTTATGCTGTGATGGATGTCCATATCCCGTTCCAAAACTCTCATTTTGGCACAGGCAGGGAGGATGTTGGAAAAGATTACGGAGTTCTGATTTACACCTGCTGATTAAATTTGATTGGAAGTCTGTAAATCCTTTTCAGCAAACGCATTCTGTCCATATCCTGCAAGCATAGCATTCCACGAGACCAGATTTCTTTGTGGTATCCTATGAAACAGTTGACGTGCCTTGTCCATGATTCCACAGTTTGCATACATGTCTGCCAGAGAATATTGAATAATCCCTAGTCCGTTATGCTTTAATGGACATCAATACTTTGTTCCAAAACTGCCATTTTTACACAGGCCGCGAGTGACAAATGAAAACCAATCGCGAGGGAAACCTGGTTTTGAATGTGCTGAAATGGTCAGACTGGGCGGGAACAATTTGAATGCTAACGGTGAACGGGGAAAACGAACACGACGATCGGCAAGCGGGACAAGTAATTGGGCCCCACACCAGCTACCTAAGCATGGTCAACGCTTAGAGTGTGCTGGTTAAGCCAGCCCTGTTGTGGGTATGGTGGATTTTATTCCGAACACATTAAATGCTTTGCTTCTATCTTATCATTTTCTTGTTTATCCTTTCTACCATAACCTATGTTGTTCATCTCTTTATCCTGGATAACTTCTTTTTGAGAAGTATTAAAATCTATATTTGAGAAACCAGAATCCTCTTCGTGTAGGTTTCATCCCTTCTCCTATCATCTTTATCCTAATATCCAAAGTCCCAGCTTGAACCAATAGATCCCTAGCCAAAGTGAAGAATTTTGGGTATTTATAGTTATCAGTATCAACTGTATCTTCTTTATGTTTGTCACCCCCTTCTCAGGAATCTCGTTGCCTTTTGAGCCCAATTTATGCTCATTTGTAAATGTCAAAGAACGGTCTTGTCCTCTTGAATTTTGATCTACTAGTTGAGTCTTTCTTGGACCCCAGAAGGGTGAAAAAGAGGCTTGAAATTCATATCCAACTTTTTCATACACCTCTAGGCCCAAGAATCTTCCAACAAATGCAAAAGGATACAAAATACTCTTGTTACAGAGGCTGATAAACACTTTTGTAGGCGTCAAACTGCCCTGGTTCAATGCATCTTCACATTTTGTAACTGCAAATGACAACATAATATTTCTAGAAGAAAAAAGGATAAATCGTCCATTCCTGATGTTGATTCCAAGTGCCACATAAGAGAGACCATATGCTCAAACACACAACAATTTATCGCCAAGTTTCCCTGTATCAATTGAGTGGTTATTTTTGCATAAATTTGGATATCTTACTGAAAGATGCATGAGGATTATCACTAGCATGCTCCAGTATAATATTGTCTTCAACCTACAAAAGTTGATTGTTGGGCTTGAGAACTCTTTGAGCCTCCGAAAGACGTGTATGTATGTTGCAGGAAATAACTGTCAGTAACAAACACCCCACATGTATACAACTATGGTTGAGCACAAAATCTGCCTCTTCCCCGATTGAAGGATCTATAACATAGGTATTGTGAGAGCAGTTAATATGTTGATGTTTCCCTGGCTCAATTTTGAGGAAATATATATTGCCTAAATCTTCTCCTTTATTGCAAAGACCCTGCATCATTATATTGTATGTTCCTTTTGTGGGAGGACATCCCCTTGTTTGCATCTCATTTAAGCCATTGATAATTCTTCATGCTTACAAAAACCATCTATTAGAGTACTCTAAATAATTACATTGGATTTGATGCATTTCTTTGACATCTCAGCAAATTGTTTCTTTGCTTAGGCCTTCAATGACTGTGGAGTAAGTGACAGCGTCAGGAAAGCAACTTTCAATTTTATTTTCACTTACTAGTCCCAAAGAGATCTCCACATCGAGGTTGTCATTAGCCACAATAGCATTACTACCCTGTAGCCACTTTGATTCCATATTTTGAATAGATTTTTCTAGTTCACCATTTTATAGAGACCTTGAATTATGATATTACAGGTTATGATATTTGGTGTAGGGCCTATGTTCGTCTTTTTATTTCCTCAACATTTCACCTAGCAATTCTTCTGCCTGTTCCACACTATCCTCCTTGAAGAGACCATCAATAACATTATTGTATTTTATAATATTAAGATTGCACCCATGTAACCTCATTTTTGTCCACAGTTCAAAAGCTTGGTCTGTTCTTTGGCCAAAATGGTGTGTGTAAAAACATTGGGAACATAACCCATAGTAATTAAATATCATGACACCTTATCTTTTATAATAACTCCATCAAAAATCCATAATGCATCATAGAGTTGAATGGGTAATCATCAGAGTTTGCTTCATGTGACCAAAATAAGTCAAGTAGCCTCCATAATCACTTTGGAAAACTGATCAAACATTCTCCTGGAGCTACAAAAATGTACTAACATATTGATTTAAGATATGGGAGAATGGTTTCCAAATGGATTTGTATGAAGCTATCAGGGTTCCAAGATATTAATATTCAAAGAAGCTCACTTAGATGTTTCTGGAAACTACACTTGTCAAAAACCAGCTAGAACTCACCAAATCATCATTCTAAAAAAATACCAGATCTCTTCTTGGGAAGCTTCTACTTGGGGGATTATTTAATTTAGGTCAACTGAACATGTGTGTAGAAGGACCTTTCACCAATTTACTTCATTCACCAAATATTAAAGGTCAAAGTTGACCCTTCTGATTTTTTTTTGGAAATGTAGTCATCACAACTGTGAAAACTCCACTTGCTTTTGATTTTGAAAAAATACCAAACGAGATGCTAAGGCTTTGAGAATTGACATGGGAGCAGATTAACATGGGACAAATTTGAAGCACTAATTGGTTTGTCATGAAAATCATTTGGATCATAAATACTGGCCTCCAAAGTTAACCTCCCTAGCATATTTAGCACTGTGCAGGCAACAAACTCTTCCAGAACCCTCCAACTTGGTGCTTCAAAACCCTGTCAAAACTGATCATAAGAGGTTGAAATCAGGTGTACACACTTACATATGGCATATGAATGTGCTTTCAACATGATTTGACATGAAACTAAACATATTTTAAGTTATGAATTTTCAAAGTAAGTTATATGAATGTGCTTTCAACATGATTTGACATGAAACTAAACATGTTTTAAGTTATGAATTTTCAAAGTAGGTTACTAGGGAAGATTTCATCAATGCATTTTTGAATGTTGTAATCGATTTTTTCATCTTTGGAACATCATATTTTTCCAAAATTTGAAGGTTCCAATAGTGGCTCCATCTAGGGATGTATGCCCCTTGCGAGCATGGCAAGAATTCAGATATTTGGGGAGCAGACCGAGTGTCTTACTCATTGGGCAACATAGTCAAAGGTCACCTCTACCCCTACTTTTTTATGGTTTGAAATTCAAACCATAAATGATGGCCTAGGGCCACCCAAACAAAAAGGCATGTACTTACCTCTATCATATATCTTATTTTGATCTCATCTCATCAAACTCCACTTGAAGATATTTATGCAATTTGTCTTGATATATCCACTGTCATTGGAAACTTTCAAAATGACACCATGTTCAACACTACCCATATTTCCTTTAGCATTTTGTAATTCATAGTTAGGTATAACCTGAAAGTTTTCACCATCATGTGATAAACTCATGCCACATTTATCATATATGAAACCTTTACTTTCAATGCAACATCCTCCATAATTATGGTCACTATCATGCATCATGAAATGATCTCCTAGCTAAGTTGAAAACTGAGAAACACTCATAATTCACCATATAGCTAAGACCATGAGTTTGCATAGAAAATATGAAATTATCATAGGGCCATTCATGCAATCTAGGCAAAAAAATTCTAGGTGTATGTGAGGCAAGACAATCATAACCATCTATGTTATCCATCCCATCATCTGAATGCTTCTCACATGAGTCTGAGAAATCTACCATATCAACATACTCTAAGACAACTTGATCTGAAACATCTTCGATATTTTCCTTATCACTAATTGGTAGTGACATCAAACCTTGATCCATACACTCATCACTTTGCACATTTGGACCAATTGATGTTGAACATGTATTATTCATGATATGCAAATCAATTTCTTTCTTATGTGAGCCAAATATTTCAAATTTTGATTTACACATCTCCTCTTGAATAGGGATGAACATAGGCTTGTGATCAGCTTCAAGAGTTCCTTCATCATTGTCACATAAAACACCTTCATTGTCAAAGCAAATGTATGTTGGGGATGAAATTTCAGAATCATTCTTATGTGTATATCTCCGATATTCATTAGTCAACAAATTTGAAATTTGTTCACTGCTGAGTGAACGTGCCTCTTCATTTGCCTCATCGTTGATGTATTCTTTCCCCTTTCCATCATCACCATACTCAAGATCATCAATAAATTTCAATTCAGATGCATTAATTTCATAATCATTTTCTTCACAAGTTGATACATCATCCTGATCATCTGAAATTGCTTCATCCTCATCATATAATGGATCTGAAAAGACATGGAAATCACCTTTTGACACACCTTGGAAAGATATCATTTGATTTTCTTCTATTATTTCTTCATACAAAGGGCTTGAACAAGTCTGAAAAACATTTTCAGGTGTGCATACTTCTTCTTCACCAATTATGTTATCACAGTTCTCAGTTGTAGATGGATGAGCCACTTGTTCTGCCAAGTGGACTTGTTTCTTCACTTCATTGCTAATGCATTCCTCGGGTATTGTATCCTCAACATCTTCAATATTGCAATCATCCTCCAAAGTGAAGAGTTGGCTTTCCATAATTTCCTCATTCAAATATGAAATATCATCACTTGTACATGTTTCCTCTATTGGTTGTGTGTTTTGATCTATTTCTCCATATTCATCAATGATATCACCATTGGATGCACCATTGATAGCATCATCACACCTTTTATTATCTATGATATCAATCAATTCATCCACTTGGTCAAAAGTAACTGGTTTTAATGACTCGGTCCAATAAACTGAATTAGGCTCATATATTCTCATGAACTGCTCAATGAACACAGACTTATCAAGCATGTAACTAAGAGGTATTTGCATACAAATATCTACCATTCTACTGAACAAAGAGCATCCAGATTCTCCTTCATGTCTCTTTAGGCCAAAAAATGCATCCAAAATGGATGTGCAATATTCTGATTTTATGACGAAACCATGATTTATTTCTTGAATGTGTAAATACTCATCATTTTCCTCCTCAAATTGTCGATTCGGATATACATCTTGTTACAAGTTTTGATTGGAACTTCCAAGAGGGATGATATTGCTTTGCACATTTTGATATGGAGTTTGGTATTAATATTGATAATGCTCGGGATACTAATTCTATTCATGATATTGATAACTCATTAATATTTGATCAAGAGGGACATGATAATGATTTATGTGATTTGAGGCTTGTGGTGCATAAATGTCTTGTTGTACATGATTAGCACTTTCATTGTCATGAGGCACTTGTGGGGTCCAAGTTCTACTTGTATTCACATAGTCAACCTGATTAGAGACTGGTATATATTGTGATGGATCTAAAGTAGGCTAGATACCATACTTTAGCAACCCTTGAGCCAATTATTCATCTTGTTGTAACAACTCCCGCATCTCAAGTTCCTTTTCCATCTCTTCATACTTACTTCAACCTAAAATTTGTAGCAACCTTTAACCTTTATTTTTGACTGAAATGATGTTGTTGTTCTAAAATTTCTATGCATTCTTTATCGGGTTCTTTTTAATAGTCGCCACCTCTTTTCAAAAGAGGAATGAATTTTATCTTTCTGGGTCCTTCTTTCCAGTAGAGTTACCAATCTGTCATGTATTTTGGATAGAGAATGCAATTTACACAATCCAAATATTCAATGACTCTATAATGAATGGTCTTCAATAAGAAACTCTAGGTTAATTCCCCAGTGGAGTCACCAATTTGTTGGTTCCCAAAATTGCAAATTGCAAACACTAAGAGTGTGACAGGTTCTATTGTCTTTCTTATCTACTTCAATATGGCATGGGTGTTTTTAAATAGATAAACTGAATACTAAACTATTTGTTGTTTCTAACTGCTACTCCTATAATTGAAAGCTTGGAAGGTGTGAATGAATTTCTTATAGAATGTAATTCTAAATAAAATTGATCAGTGTCGTATCCTATTGGGCAATGGAGTCAAGATGTATATGTCCTAATTATGGCTTAACTCGAATTGTTTGACACTTTTAGAAGTTTATGATTGGCATAAATGTGCAAGGTTATCAATTACTAGGCTCTTCTTACTAATTCCAATGATATCTACCCAGGTTATTGTGATATTTGGAAGGATTTTAATTCTTGCTTGAAGGAAACCAATTAAGATGACTTATTTAAAAGGATTTTAATTCTTGGCAAAAACCAATTAAAATGAATCACATAAAAATATTTTTAGTTCTTTCTTGCAAAAACCAATCAAAATGAATCACACGAAGGCAAAAAATGTGTCTTGACAAACTAAACATATGTGTGATACATTCAATTTGAATAACAAGGAAATACCACTCTGGAGACAACAAGATAACATCTATGACTTAATATCAACAAACAATTGAACACTAGAATTCTAGCCACCAAATTATAATTTCTCCTCCATTAAATTGCTTCAAAAGCTATTACAATTCATGCCAGAAGTTCTTATTCAAAATGATTTTTCTATTGTAGCCTATTCTTGCCCCTATTCATATATCTAGTATCTAATGATTTTTTATTTTGGTCTTGGTTTCCCTTTTATACAAAATTAAGAGAACTGACCGCTACATCTTTTCAATAATCCACCCTATGCAACTTTTCATTTAATTAATTATTATCGATAAATTAAGATATTTTAAATTTAATCTTCATTGCCTTTTCCATCATGTGAGAATTAATTTCAATTATTATTATTATCCTCCATTTTCTAGCAATTGCGTTTTCACCCCATTTAGTAAACAATATCCTTTGGGTAAAAACAATTACCCAACCCATGACTTTTACACTCATTTTAATTCTTTGGTTAAAATGTTTCATTTTTGGTGAAAACATTTCATAATTGCATATTACCCCTTTGGTAAAAATTATATCCTCCCAAAATATTATTGTATTTGTTCCATCGAAGGGACTTAAAAATTCTCACTCTGAAATCCGGAAGTCCCTTCGATTTAATTTTTATTTAAACTCTATTTCCATTTTCGATGGGTTGTGTCAAAGGGACAAATATTTATTTATTGTTGATATCTATCTCTCCCCTCAATAACTTCCTTAATAGTAAGCTTTTCAGTCTTTCGAGATTTCAAAGGGACATTGGAGAAGGTCCTTCCGATATGGCGTGGTCTCTTTGATATTTTTTTTCATGTTTGTCTTCATCTCCATTACTATTTGGTGTAGCACGAATGTTAACTCATTTCTCTCTTTGTACAAATTTTAAGGTGTTGTGGGTATGGTGGATTTTTTTCCTATCACATTAAATGCTTTGCTTCTATCTTATCATTTTCTTGTTTATCCTTTCTGCCATAACTTATTTTGTTCCTCTCTTTATCCTGGATAACTTATTTTCAAGAAGTATTAAAAGTTGTATTTGAGAAATCATAATCCTCTTCGTGTATGCTTCATCCCTTCTTCCATCATCTCTATCCCAATATCCAAAGTCCCGGCTTGAACCAACAGAGCTCTGGCCAAAGTGTAGAATTTTGGGGATTTATAGCTATCGGTATCAACTGTATCTTCCTTATGTTTGTCACCCCCTTCTTCTCGAGAATCTCATTGCCTTATGAACCCAATTTATACTCATTTGTAGATGTCAAAGAATGGTCTTGTCCTCTTGAATTCCATTCTACTAGTTGAGTCTTTCTTGGACTCCAGAAGGGTAAAAAAGAGGCTAGAAATCCATATCCAAATTTTTCACACCTTTAGGACCAAGAATCTTCCAACAGATGCAAAAGGATACAAAATACTCTTGTTATGGAGGCTGATAAACACTTTTGTAGGTGTCAAACGGCCTTGGTTCAATGAATCTTCACATTTTTTAACGACAATTGATAACATAAGATTTCTAGAAGAACGAAGGAGAAATCATCCATTCCTAATGTTGATTCCAAGTGCCACATAAGAGAGACCATATGCTCGAAGACACAAATATTTATCGCCAAGTTGCCCTGTATCAATTGAGGGGTTCCTTTTGCATAAATTCTGATATCTTACTCAAAGATGCATGAGGATTATCACCAACATGATTTTGTATAATATTATCTTCAACCTATCAAAGTCATTTTTTGGTCTTGCGCACTCTCTAAGCCTCTGAAAGATGTGTATGTATGTTGCAAGAAATAGCTCTCAATAACAAACAACCAACATCTATACAACTTTGGTCGAGCACAAACTTTGCCTCTTTCCCAATTGAAGGATCTATAACATAGGTATTGTGAGAGTAGTTAATATGTTGATCTTTCCATGGCTCAATTTTGAGGAAAGGCATATTTCCTGAATCTACTCCTTTACTACAAAGACCCTGCATCATAATATTATATGTTCCTTTTGTGGGAGGACATCCCCTTGTTTGCATCTCATTTAAGCCATTGATAATTCTCCATACTTGCAAAATCCATCTATTAGAGTACTATAAATAATTGCGTCAGATTTGATACCTTTCTCTGACATCTCAACAAATCATTTCTTGGCTTAGGCCATCAATGATTGTGGATTAAGTGACAACGTTAGGAAAGCAACTTTCAATTTTATTTTCACTTACTAGTCCCAAAGATATCTCCACATCGAGGTTGCCATTAGTCACAATAGAATTACTGCCCTATAACCACTTTGATTCCATATTTTGAATAGCTTTGTCTAGTTCACCATTTTATAGAGACCTTGAATTATGATATTACGGGTTATGGTGTTTGGAGTAGGGCCTATGTTCGTATTTTTATTTCCTCAACATTTTACCTAGCAATTCTTCTGTCTATTCCACACTATCCTCCTTGTAGAGACCATATATAACATTATTGTATGTTATAATATTAAGATTTCACCCATGTAACCTCATTTTTGTCCACAGTTCAAAAGCTTGGTATGTTCTTTGGCCAAAATGGTGTGTATAAAAACATTGGGAACATGACCCCTAGTAATTGAATATCATGACACCTTATCTTTTATAATTACTCCATAAAAAATCCATAATGCATCATAGATTTGAATGGGTAATCATCAGAGTTTGCTTCCTGACACCTTGCACTGTGACCAAAATAAGTCAAGTAGCCTTCAGCACTCTGGAAAACTGATTGAACATTCTCTCGAAGCTATGAAAATGTACTGACATACCGATTTATGATGTGGGAGAAAGGTTGCCAAATGGATTTGTATGAAGCCATTAGGGTTGCAAGATATTAATGTTCAAAGTAGCTCACTCAGCTACTTCTGGAAACTGCACCTGTCAAAAACCAGTTGGAACTCACCAAATCATCATTCTCAAAAAAATACCAAATCTCTTCTTGGGAAGCTGCTACTTGGGGGATTAGTTCATTTAGGTCAAATGAACATGTGTGAAGAAGGAATTTTCACCAATTCACTTCATTCACTAAATATTAAAGATCAAAGTTGACCGTTCGAGATGTTGAGGATTTAAGAATTGTCATGGGAGTAGATTAACATGGGAAAAATCTGAAGCACTAATTGGTTTTTTATGAAAATCATCTGGCTCATAAATACTGGCCTCCAAAGTTGACCTCCTTGGCAGATTTAACACTATGCAGACAATAAACTCTTTCAGAACCCTCCAACTTGGTGCTTCAAAACCCTATCAAAACTGATCATAGGAGGTTGAAATAAGGTGTACACACTTACATGTGGCAAATGAATGTGCTTTCAACGTGATTTGGCATGAAACTAAAAAGGTTTTAAGTTATGAATTTTCAAAGTAGGCTATTGGGGCAAATTTCATTAGTGCATTTTTTAGTGTTGTAATCAGTTTTTCATCATTGGAACCTCAATTTTTTCTAAAATTTGAAGGTATCATTAGAAAAATAGATGAAAGAAAATATTTTGGTATTGCGCTGGAAATAGTTTTATTGTCCTTCTTGGATTTGTTTTACTTTTGTTTCCATCCAAAATGGCTATTGTAAACATGGTTTAGTTGTGCATATCTTTGGGTTTATATTTTTCACCAGAGAATCTCATAATTTGGAGCTTTAATATGTCCTCTACTGTGTATAAATTCCTCTTATTTCTAGCATAATTGAGTATTGATCAGTTTAAGGTAGTAATAAAAACTCAAGTTAGATATTTGTGTTTATTTTTTGCAACCTCTGCCATTAGTTGTATTCTCTCTATTGTAGATTTCTCTGAGAAGTATACATTTAGTCCTTAAACTGAAATTCAAAGTCAATATTATCATTCAGACCAAATTGCAATATTTGTACAAGTTTTCTATAGGAATGTCAAGTTACATGTGGAGGTGTAGAAAGTAGCAAAGATGAAAAAATTATCATCAAGGAGGTTCATTTTTATATCAGTGATGATACGATTCATGATAGAAGCCATGTAGCCCATTGTTTCATAATATTTTTGAAAGCTTGAGACGATGTGATATAAATGCTTTACAACACTAGATATGGTCTAATGGATATGTTGGTAAGTGTTGATTTAATTTTTTTTATAAATTATATAATTAAATTTATTTATTTAACTTTAAGCTTTGAATTTCTTAGTTACTTACATATGTTACATATGTTTTTTTAACTAATTTGGTTTGAATGAAATTGTTTGTAACTTCACATGACAATTTAAGTCTACAAAATATTTTAATTGGTTAAGCCAACAATAGGCTAGACGTAACATTAAGATTTTGTGGAATTTTTATGAGAATGGACATGCAAAAGGAGAGCATGATGGAGCAAGCGCATGTGTGAAGCGTGCACTTCGCCAACATGAACTTGTAGCTAACACCATATAGAATACAAATTTAAATTCGTTTTTAAATTCTTAAACCTCTTAACCTAACATTTCGCCAACATGAACTTGCAAGTAACGCCATACAGAATGCAAATAAAATTGTTGAATGGTGCAAAAGTTATTTTTGCACTCACAATTCAATATACAACAAATGCTATTTTTGGAAAGTTAAAGGTACATAATTGATTTTTTTATTAAAATTTGAAATTTAAAGGTACAAATCCTTATAATTGTTAAATAATTATGGTATTAGAAGTTTGTGTCAAGTCATGACAACAGAACATAGCAAGCCTCTTGCTATTCAAGTGAGAAAAATCATGTTTTGTGTTGATTACATTGAGAACAATGCAAATACTCTACTATGTGAGAATATTAGAGATGGGTATGTTTCACAATGTGAAATAAAACAATTAGTATCAATGTCTCCTTTTGAAGATAATGACATTGTAGATATCTACGATCCTCTATATTTAGTTGATCACGAACACGTATTTGATTTAGTTATAATTGGTTAATTTTAAATTTTTAAATTAAATTTTAACTTAATATTGATTTATATTCTACCTAAGTTGAGCACGATTAGAAATATTTGAATGATTTTCTAAAACTTTGATTTGATCATATTTATATGTTTACTACATGGTGTACAAGAGATATTTTTTTATTGTTGTTACAGATCCTAACAATACAAAAGGTGTAAATTACTATCTACTGAGTTGTATGCAACCAAAATGCAAATTGTCACAATCAATGATAGATGGTGATGGACAAGCGTATCCCGCTAGATCAATCATTTTTAAAGGCATATACTATCAACAAATAAATATAGATAAAAATGGTATTATATTTATTGATTATATGCTAGGACAAAAGGTTCTACATTATAGTCACTTAGTTTTAGAAACAAGAATAAATTTTGAAATTGTATAGGAGTGAATTCGCACTCCCCTTGAAAACTCCCCTTTTACATCCTTCACCTTAGAAGAATCAAATCTAACCATGTAAATCCACATCACCCATCCAAACTCCATCCACTTGGTGCTTGTTTTTAGTGTCAGTGGGGGAATTTATGTTGAGGGCGCGCGCATGATACATGGGCGTCTGCGCAGCACGCTGTCGTCCTGATAGGATTCCTACCTCTGGAATCTACAAAGGTGTTACATTCTCCATTGGCGAAGAAATGTAACACACCTGCACATTCCTATTGACCTTTGAACAGTTATTTCCCTCCTAATTTATCTTAAAATGGCTATGATTCACTTTCAATCCATCTTCTTCACGCCTCTACACATTCATTCAACCTTGCTTCACATTCTTGGCATTCTTGCTCCATATTCTTGCAATTCCAAGCTACTAGCTGCACTATGGACTCTTTCAACAATCACAACATTCTTCACATCTACCACAGAAGCTACAACTTGGTTTCTTGCGAGACTACTTTCAGTGTCGCTGCAGCCATGTCGACTTTGTGACAATTGTAGACTTGCATTCCTCTCTCATTAGCCTTGAGTGCCTTTGGTCGAGGGTGGTATTTCTTTCTTACTATTACTTGGTTGTTGGATTTGATTAGAATAGTGTTTTTTGTAGCGTTCGGTAATTTAGTTTCCAACATTGTTTCTTTATCATATTGTTATCTCTTTATCTATCTGGTTGTTCATGGAGGTGGAAACGCCAAAACGGAGGTTTGATTGTGGAAAGCCCCAAAACAATGCCAACTTGTTTCCCTTCTTTATTGTGTGTAGGTACTCGCTTGTGTGGAGCTTGTTGGTGAACTAGAATCTTCGTGAGTTCAACTCTCTCTTTTCCTATCCTTATCATTTTCATAGTATTTCTCTCGTAATTTTAGTTATTCTATCATTTAGTGTCTTGGTTATCATTTAAAACATCTCCAACTAAGTTGGCAATAGATTCTAGTACCCTTCACCATCCTTTTACACTTTTTGTTTGTATGGATTCCAGCGCACCTATGAGACACCAGCGCATCTTGTTGTCATCCTTTTCCTACGTTATTGTCCTCTGGTAGAGAGTTGTCTGAGGTATAGTCTAGGTCCCTGAAATATTCTTGCTTAGTCCAAACCTAGTTCTTGGGTTAGTAGAGTGAGAAAAGCACTGAGAGCGCTCTTCATTCTCTATCCTTGACATCAAACACTTATCCAACTTGAGGTAGAATAGGGCAGCCTTCTATTCTTGGCTCTTCGTGACCTGGAGCCTTGGTGTGGTTGGTCCCCCTCCTCTACATTTTGGTGAACCTAACGTGAACAATGTCTATCCATTTCTTTTTGTTTGATACTTTTTCCCTTGCACTTGGTGACTATTGTAGGCTCGGTTGTTGTGAGGTTTTATGAGCATCACAACCTAGTCTACAACCTCTAGGTACATGGTTGGAAAAAGTATGTGATACTTACAAATGGAAAAGATGAATGCCACTTTCAGTTTTACTACTAGTTTTACCACAAGCTTCACTACCGATCATTTTTCACAAGAGGAGGTTTCGACAGATGAGATGGGTTTCATTGATGACACCACTCATGCACCCACTCCTCTAGCATCCCCTACAACTTCATTTGTGGATGAGGATTATGTTGTACACATTCCTGTAGAAAACCTTTTGGCATTAGACAGGAGGTTGTTAGACCTCATGAATCATTTGGAGAAAGCACCAATTATGGCAAGAGTTGCTAGGCTCATTAACGAGGTGAGATACATGTTAGGAAAGGATCAGACGGGCGTAGCTTTCTTACACGGCCTCACTGATCTAAATGAAGCATAAATCCCTTCATATAACACTAGATTGGGTACTACCCAAGGAACGGTGCTCGATTCCTATGAGAGACATATAGATGTCTTGATGCCTACCATGTCTGTATGCATGACTGAAACAGGCCTTTCGATCAACATTTTCTCTACTCCTCATACATCCCACACAATCAAGGCGAGTAGAATACGCCTTGGTTTTAACTTCACCCCTCCTACTACCCCTGGTGGTGGGTGATCTGATGGAATGAGTGGTGTTGGCTTCAGTAGCGGTGGCAACACTAGCGGTGGTGGCTCTGGCGAAGGCCATGGTGGTGGCTCCGGGGGGGCCACGCTAATGGTCTTGGTGGTGGCTTCAAAGGTGGCTCTGGAAGAAGTTCTAGTGGTGGTGGTTTGGGGGGAGGTTCCACTAGACCTTTGCCATATTCATATCCTATTTTGAATTCTCTCCTACATAATATGGGCCAAATGCAAAACCAATTGGAAAACTTGTCTCAAGCCTCCTCTCAGCCTATCTTTCAGCCATTCTCCTGACATAATCTATTGTCGGTAACAATTTTGAGCACTCCCTTCCCTCAGGGAATGGAAATTCCTAAGTTCAAAAATTATGGTGGTAAAGGGGATCTGCAAACGCACGTATCCACTTTCAATGTGATGTGTATGGATTTATTTCATAATGATGCCCTAATGGTGAATCTTTTCCCTCAATCTCTCAAGGATACAACACCCGAGTGGTAATGTACCTTTCCTAACAATTCTATATTCTCATTCGACCAGCTTGTAAATCAGTTTCTCTAACAATTACAGGCTAACATCGATCTGAAGATGACCTTTTTAGATCTCATTTGATGTAAGTAGGGAGAGCACGAGAAGATAATTGAATTCATTGTGTGATACTAGGTACTCTTTTCACAAATCTCGTACTTGTTGCCTAACTCAGGTGTGCAGAAGGTATTCATAGGCAACCTGCAATGAGCTTGGTAGGAAAAAATTTCCTTGATGAAATATCCTTCTTTCGCACATTTGTGTGTTACATTACGAGAGTACCAACAAACGGTGGTTCAATTCGAGGGATCCTCCTCGCACTCCCCTTCAAAAGTAAAATCCATAGTGTCCATTTCAGGAAAAGGAAAGTCTATTGCAAATGTACTTGTCGTAACTAATGATCAGGGCCTCAGGCACAACAAAAAGTTTACGAAACTATCTGAATCTTATTCTTCTATTTTGTAAAAGTTATTGAAGGATAAGATTATAACACTAGAAAATCCTCAACCTTTGAAGGATCCTTATCTTCATTGGTGTGATGGAAATTCTTTATGCTAGTACCATCATGTTCATGGCATGATACTAAATGTTGCATGCGCCTGCGTCATGAGATACAGGATCGCATCGACGATGGTACCATCTATCTCGATGGAAAGAAGCAAAACACAAACAAGTCAATGGTCAAGGCTAATAGTGAGTTGCAAATTTATACAAACCCATTTTTCATCTCACTCTACGAACTTAATCATTGATCCTTTTGTTGCTTCTCCTAAGGCCTCGACATACGTAAATGTGGTTTTTTTCACTCCTACTCCTCCCCCACAGACTACGACTGGCTCACAAAATGTGGATTTCACCTCGTAGGACTTGCCTTTGAATAATAATCCCTCTTCCCTATACATTTATACTAGTGTAAATAGAAACATTGTAAGAGCAGTCCTTGTGGACCCCGTGAGTCGAGTGAATGTTATTACAGAAGAGACCTTGTGGCTAAATTCATTATAGAGGGAGAAATATGAGAAAATGAAATCTACTATACGTACGTAGGATGACCTCTCTCTTACTCTATATGGTTTTATAACTCTTTCCATCCTAGTAGGCCCTAGGGTTGTGGATACTACTTTCGATGTCATTCTAGAATCTGATCTGTTCAGGGTGAAGCTAGCCATCCCTTGGTTGGCTTCCATGAACAGAATCACTTACGTTTTTACAAATGTTTGAAGTTCTCTCACGAAGGTGTCGTGCACATTGTACACAACATTGGGTACCAGCCATTGGTATCTTGTGAGGTTTATTCTTTGGATCATTTTTGGCTCGCCCTGGTTGGTCCACTCCCCCTAGGATGAACCTACTTTATCAAAATTATGTAAAGTACAAAACTGGGGGCAAGGGACAGCCGAAAGTGACTCACCCTGTAGTGCCACATCAAGTTGCCTCTTCCTCTCAAAATGGAAAGGGGAAGCCTTCCCACACTCAAAGCCCCACTTTTTCCTCCCTCTTTGTAGAGGAACTTTGGGTTACTACTCTTGGCTTTTGCATAAGGAGTCTGATGGTGCCCGCTTGGTGAAAGGCCAAGTGTTAGGTATCCAACCTTCGTATCTTACACACAGGACCTTGGCCCATTTTTTATGGTAAGGGGAAGGGTCCCCATGGACCATCCTCTATGTCTCGGCCTCCATGACCTACTAATCTTGCCTCTAAGGCACTGAATGGGAAGAGACTTGTCGCTCCCCCGTTGTTGTTCTATCATCCTCTCAATCTCTCCCTCCTTTTCCCATCCAGGAGTCCCTCCCTCCACCAAAAATGACTATGATGGATACTTTGATGGTTGAACATGAGCCTTTTGTCCCTTCTCAGGTTGCAGTAGCTCCTGGAGTCATAGAAACTGCCTTGCGTGTGAGAAAAAACATTGGAGGATGGATTTGGCCGCTAAGCAGGTCGCCTTGCAAAAGATGGAAGAGTAGTTAGTAGCTCTTGCTTCGTCACCTTTTGTTGTGTCCTCCTATTCCCTTCTCTTTGCTTTAGTTCCTTTAGTTCAATCTTGCTTCTGGCTCCCACCGTGAGCGTGAATGATCCTCACCCGAAGAAGGTGTAGGTATTCATTAGTCCTTTCGTCGAGACACCCCTTTTGATGTCCCTTCTGGACATCCCATTGCTTTCTAAACCCGTGGACATGTTGAATACCTTAGTGGTGCCCGTTGTAGTTTTCTCCTCTTCCTTCGCGCTCTCTACTTCATCTATGGGGATCTTGAATCCCTCGATGAAGAAAAAGATGGAGGACGACCCTGCTACCAATGGGGGTTGGAAGAAGGGCTCAAATTCTTTAGAGGGTGGTTTTTCATTGGCTTGTATCATCCTAGGGATGGAGGAAGCCTCAGCATCCACAGAGTTTGTCACTACTCCCGATTCTTTCAGTGAGCCTATCAGTGGATCTGGGGCGTCGCCTCCCTCGCTCGTCGAGTTGACACATGGAACCCTTGTAAAGTACATGTTTAACTCTATGGATAAGTTCTCGACCCTATTGGTGATCTTTGCGAAGTCACTGATGTTCACCCTAGAGGAACTGAGTGGAGAAGACCTCAAGGGTATCTCTTCCTTGGCTCTTGTTGTGGGAAGGTCAGAGGGTTCCCCCCTTGATATTTTTCCCTTGCAAACTCATCTACCCTCCATGTACAATGATCTAGATTAGGAGAACGATGACCTCTTGGTTGACGAGTACTAGGGAGCACCTCTTATTTATCTGTAGATTAGATTGTGTGTGTAGTGTGTTCCCTCATGCTTATTTTATGTGTACCAAGATGACCCTTGTCACCCTTGTAGGTTCTTGGATACAGGAGTGTTTTAGTGTCGTAAAAATTATTATATTTTTCACATCATTCTTCCTTTATTGTGTATTGACTTGCAAGAATTGGGGATGATGCAAAGTGTTAAGGGCATTTAGGCCTCCCTTCCATGTTGACCCAATTTTTAGTTTTCATATTGTCTTCATATGCCTTCTTCATATGGTCTTATATAATAGGGGGTTGATGACAATTCATTTATATACTATTATATCTATGTATTTATATTTATGAGCAATTCTAACCCTAAAATATCATATCACCCATGTCCCTTGTTCGTGACGTTATTGTCTCTCCTTTCTTTGCACTTATCTTTCTTGCTTGCTTTGTGATGTTGTGGTGCTCATGTGTTGTCCCTCGCGTGTGTGACAACATTACCACGATTTGATCTCGTTATATTTTTCGGGCCACAACATCAATTTTTCACTCTTGCTTTTCTCTCCTTAGGATGTCGTGTGCCTTTGCGTTCGACATGCACCACCCTAAGGGGGGGCTATCATCTCACTTTGATTTTTCAGAAAATGCATTCAGTGGCCAACAAATCTTTTCTTGAAAATATTTTTCAAAAATTGCATTCCTCAACAAGGACCCCTAGTAGAATACTTTTCCTTCATCATGGGTTTATAAAGTAAGAATTTAAAAAACAACTCTCCTCCAAGGAGGGAGGACCTTCTCCTACGGGCGAAGTTTTGACCTTCCCCTTGCAAGGGGGCCTTCTTCCTTTCGAATTCCTTGATGAAGTGAAAATATTTCAAAAGTATTCTTTGATGTTGAATTGATTTACAAAAAAATACTCTTGCGCTTTCAAATAGAGTGTCCCTTGAGTGTACCCCTTTTCCTTTGAAGGGTTCCCGAGGGATCCCTTTGAAAGTTCTTCCTTCAATTTTTGATTGTTTGCATGACTGTCTGCTTCTTGCCTATGTGGCTTTTTGTCTTCTAGCATGTTTTGTCTACGCATTAACATGTTGCTTTACAAGTGCACCTATGAAGCTACTTTCCAATCCAAATCTACGGAGTCCCCTACATTGGGCTTCCTTCAAGAAAGAGTACCTAAGGGTGCCTTATTTGCAAGTCTGAGGACCTATGAAGCACTTACATCCTGCGGGATCTATCCATCATTGGTTTGCGGGTCTCTGGTGTGATTTTTTCAACCCTCCTCAAGAGAGAGTACCTGTGGAGCCATTTTCCTACCCTACACTTTCGAGTACGCCAGATTGTGGTCTGCTTCCTCGACGATTCGAGTATATTTTTTTAGAAATTTTCTGACCTACTTTACCGAACACTCATTAGCTCTCATGTTCACTAAAATGGGGGAAAAATGTATAGGAGTGAATTTTCACCCCCATTGCAAATTCCCCTTTTACATCCTTCACCTTAGAAGAATCAAATCTGACCATGTAAATCCACATCACCTATCCAAACTCCATCCACTTAGCGCTTGTTTTAGTTCTGGTGGGGGAATTCTATCAAGGACACACACATAACGCATGGACATCTCACAATGCACTGCCATCTTGATAGGATTCATGCCTCTGGAATTTGTAGAGGCATTATGTTCTCTATTGGCGACAAAATGTAACGCCCCTGCGCCTTCCTGCCGAACTTTGAATGACTCTTTCCCTCCTAATTTAGCTTCAAATGACTATGCTTCACTTTCAATCCATATGCTTCACGCCTCTACACATTCATTCAACCTTTCTTCACATTCTTGGAATTCTTGCTCCATATTCTTGCAATTCCAAGCTACTAGTTGCACTATCGACTCTTTCAACAATCACAACATTCCTCACATCTACGACAAAAGCTACAACTTGGCGTTTTGCGAGACTGCTTTCAGCGTCGTTGCGGTCATGTCAACTTTGCCACAATTGTAGACTTGCATTCCTCTCTCATTGGCGTTGAGTGCCTTTGGTCGAGGGTGTATTGCTTTCTTACTATTACTTGGTTATTGGATTTGAGTAGCATAGTTTTTTTTCATAGCATTTGGTAATTTACTTTCCAACATTGTTTCTTTATCATATTGCTATCTCTCTATCTAGCTGGTTGTCTATGGAGGTGGAAACACCAAAACGGGGGTTTGACTGCGGAAAGCCCCGAAAAAACCCCAACTTTTTTCCCTTCTTTATTGTGTAGGTACTCGCTCGTGTGGAGCTTGTTGGCGAACTAGAGTCTTCGTAATTTGAACTCTCTCTTTTCCTATCCTTATCATTTTCATAGTATTTCTCTCGCTATTTTAGTTATTCTATAGTTTAGTGTCTTGGCTATCATTTCAAGCATCTCCAACTAAGCTGCTAGTAGATTTTAGAACCCTTCACTGTCCTTTTACACTTTATGTTTGTACGGACGCTAGTGCACCTATGAGATTCCAATGCACTGCACTGTCATCCCTTTCTTGCATTGTTGTTCTCTCGCAGAGAGTTGTCCAAGGTACAATCTAGGTCCCTGAAATCTTCTCGCTTAGTTTGAACCTAGTTCTTCGGTTAGTAGAGTGACAGAAGCACTGAGAGTGCTCTTCATTTTGTATCCTTGACATCAAACACTTATCCAACTTGAGGTAGATTAGTTCAGCCTTCCACTCTCATCTCTTCGTGACATGGAGCCTTGGTGTGGTTCGTCCCCCTCCTCTATAGAAACTTTACCAAAAAGAGGTGGCCAACAAAAGTGGAGGTTGTCTATTGAAGATCATGAAAATATTTTAGAGATAATAAAAGATGGAGAGGATCTAGATTATATGTACCAAGAACTTTAAGTTATTTATGTATATATATTTTCTATGACCATATATGTATATAACATTTAAACCTAAATTTTAAAATATTCTATTATATATTGAATTCAAATAATTTCATTCCATGTTGTGATCTAAATTTGGATTTTTTGTTGGATTAGATGGTGGACATTTAGGTTTTTATATTTTCAATCTTGGTTGTTTAGATACCAATATGTCATATTTATATATATATAATTAGATAGACATTGAATGAATTTATATTTTGGATTGGGTAAATTCATATTGCTAGATCCTTATATCCACACTTATTGGTTTTATACATGATTTCCATGCTTGCACAAAATTAAAACCAATCTCATAAAAATTATAGTTTATCAAATCCTACTATTTCAACTTTCCTTTTGGTCAACAAATTGTACCTCCTATTCAATGCATCTACAACCTTGTTTGACTTTCCACTCATATGTTTCAATAAAAAATTATAACTCTACATAAATCAACCCTATCCTACATATCTCTAATTTTCCACTTACTTTAGTTGTTTATATATCCTAGAATTATTCATAATGTCACTAATATTTCTAGTGAAATTCATATAAAAACTAGCTAATCTATAAAAAAGATCTCCAACATTATCTACTATGTCCTATTCGACATTTTTCTTCTATCAACCTTTACAACAATAATTTGATATGTTCTACGTGTTTATACGTAATCTTATTAAAATATAAAATAATATCCAAGTAAAAATTATTTATTACCCAAACTATTACTTTAGCACTTCATCCTCATAATTGTATATGGTCTATTAGTAAATATAAAGGGTATAGCTCTAGCTAGCATATAGTTCTTAGTTCATTCGAATATGTTATCCTATTCATCTCCTTAGTTTATTTTGAATATGTTATTAGATTGCCAAATTATTTATTAATCTAGAGTTTATGTACGCTCTCCACTCATCTCCTTTATTTAATGAGCTAGTACTAGAGGTATCTATTGAATTTATTTGAACCAATTTGCTAAAAAAAATCTTAGATATTTGAATTTCAAGTGTACTTATGATGGTTACGAATATAGTTTATGGATGGATACTATGTTTATATATGATTATGAGTGATGGATGCATATGATTAATGATATGATCTATGTTTTTCTAATACATGGATGGTTATATATATGTCATAGATGGTATTCATGATTATGATTATGTGATGGATGTAACGGATGTTTATGATTTTCGATTTAAGCAATGGATTATTTTGATCTATGATGTTATGTATACAATAGATTACTATATTTATGTTTTAGATGTATCAAGTTTATATAGATGTATTTATGAGGTTATGATGAAATGATATTTATGGTTTATGCAATGGATAATTATGATTTAATGATTATGCATTATGTAGGTGTGGATGGCTATAGTGTATGGGTTATAAACCTAGAGCAATCACTTTCACATGTCATTTACTTTCCAAACATGTACATGTCAATTATTTTGTTTGTGTGTGTGTGCGTGTGATTTAATCAACTATCAAAAAAGAGGTCATGGGATTGAATTGTGTAAATTATTATTTTTATTTGTTTACAAGAAAATCCTACACATGAGTCTCAATAAAGTGTGCATCAAATTCTCTTTTTTCACAAATAAATCACCATACTTGGAACAAATTTAACTTTATTTCTTAATTTTAACACTTTTTATGTAAGGTTCACCCATTTTAAATATATAAAGAACATGCATGTACTCTTAAATTTCTATATTTATAATTCATTATAACTAGAGATCACTAAATAAATTATATTCACACCATAAAACATATATAAAACATGAGATCTAATCTATGTCCTAATTTGTGTGCATAAAACATGTAAAAACTCATAAATCAATTAATGTTCACATGTATGTATGTAAAATGTATATATAAGTGTATATAATGTGACAAATCACAAAAAGAATGTTCATGTCTAAATATATAACACATAATGTGTGCATAATGCATGTGTACATTATATAAGTGTATATAATGTGTGCATAATGCATGTAAAACAACTCGGAGATGAGGATGTCTAATATGACTACGAAAAGATGAATATGCCTCATTGTGTCTCGATCCCTATCTTGATCCTTGTCTTGGTCCCTATCCCAAGCCCTACACAAGAAAGTACACAATTTAATTTAATGTACATTTGTACATGTAAATTTATCTAAAACTTGTGCACCAATGTGTGAATTTGCAATAAATACTATATAAATGTACCTCATTAAGATGCATAGGATCGCCAACATGTTGTAAATATCTCAATATTGGAAAAATATCATCACTCCTAAAAAAATTCAAATGTGTGATTTAAATCAAGAGTTATAACTACTTTAAAATCAATTTTATTTAATATACATGTCAATTTTTCAATTATAAAATATATAAATTATTCAAGTACATGCATTGTAGTCTCGATGGCTCTACCAATCCCATTGATATCAGAAGAATGTATGGACATGGGAACACTTGTACATGGTACAATGTTACTTCCAAAAAGAAGTGTGTTATATGTGCTAGGAACAATATCAGGTGTAGTATCCTCGACCTGATCTGGAACATGTTGAGAGAGGCAAGCTACAAAATCAATCTGAACATGTTGAGCAGGGCCTATAAGATGGTCTGGAATATCATGATGCCCCTCTCTACCCTATGAAGTTGCCTCACCTAGAATTGTCTATCTAGCAAAATTTCATCTAATATGTGTCAATACAACATCCAGAGGGATCCCATAATCCTCACTAATAATTCGGTATGTTGCTAGTAAATCATTGATGGATACTGCACACACATTACACATAGTCATGTCACTCATATGTGCCACATCTGATGGTGATGGTTGGTCCACAAGAATTTATGAATCATAACTATTGGATGTAGCCATAGTGGGAGGAAAGATAATTTGTAGATGTAAAAAGTATCTACCAACACGATCAAATGACATGATCAATCTGAGTAGTAATAGTGGAAATGTTGTCAAAAATCTCACGTCTAGCAGGGGTGACTGGTGGATTGATATTGCTGCTAATTCCAAACATTTTGGAAGAACCAAAAGGTTTGGACCAGCTAATGCCCTCTTGTTGACGGTTGGTGGCAACTTTGGTCATCTAAATTGAGGTTTGTCAACAAACCTCCCTCTCCCATGCCCAGCATGTTGAGGAAAAGATGTGTAATCCACATCTAGTTGTAAATGAAACTTGACATATAATTATTTACAAAAATAAAGTGGTAAATCATCATTATGAGGTCATTTGTGATGAGTTGCCAACCATCTAGGATATATAAAAGGAGCCACAATATGATTTATACACCTAGTGACTACATAGCCTCTCACTCTATCTCATTCTTGGTGAATTGGGAACATGACATGAACATTATCTAATGAAACTCTCCTGGAAATAGATGACCATTTCTCATGGCCAGTAACACTCCTAGCAAGGGAAATATAGAGCTCCTCAGTGCTCATCTCATCATACAAATTTTATGATTGAATGACATCAATCATACATCTAATCTCATCTCTAATAGAAACTAATTGGTCTTTATTTTCCATATTTGGGGTGTTATTTATAGCTTTCTCCAAACATCTCAAGGCAACATCTAATCTCTTAACAGTGTTGGCATATAGAGTGGACCTAGAATAATCCTACTCATCAGACTGATTAGAATGATGAGAAGCCTAATCATTTGGATGAGAAGTTTGATCAACCATATGTATAAATAGATATTTGTATATAATTTTAAAACAAAACAAAAAATTACATCTAATTTTTCAAAGTTCTAGAACATTTTTAATATACAAGTTGAACTTTAAAACCTAAATAATTTAATCTTGTACAATTTAAATTCATATATTCAATCATCATACGTACAAAAACTCAAAATTCATACATGTGAAATTATTCAATAATATATTAATTTATAATAAAATTATTTACATGAAACTGAAGTTATACATAAACAAATAGATAGACAAATTGAACTTCTAAATTTACCTTCTCTTCAAGTTAAAAAAATTGGTTGTAGGCCCAAAAATTGTCATTAAAGATAACCTTGACCTTAAATTCTTAGGTATGATGATGGGTAAATATAATGGGAAGTGTCGTTTGGTGGATTCCAAGACCCATTTTCAGAAGGGTTGAGGTCAAGTTAAGGATTTTAACTAATTTTCAAGTCTTAGAACCCAACCCCAAGACAAAGAAGATTGAGGATTTCAATACTCCTAAGAAATCTATTCCTTTTAAAAGTGTGAAACCCGACATAGAGTATGACACCAAATTTGATAATGGAATCCCACCAAGAGTTGTGGTAGAGAAGGATATCATTAAATTCAGGTTGATATTTAGTCCCCCACCCCAAGTCTACTCTTATTTCCTCTCCTAACTTTCCTACTTCAAGGGCTTTGGATAGTGAAACTCCTATATAGGTGGAAACCTTAGAGAAAGTTCTAAACTATTTTTTGGGCATCATGAAAGGGGTGATTAATGAGAACAAATGGATGAATAAATAACTTAAGGATAGGTGCAACTTTAGATGTTAAAGGAGAAAAAGTATAAGGGGTCTCTAGAGGATCTCTTTTTGGAAAATGCTAAGTTCAAGGAAATTGTGGCTTAGAGACTAGAGGGTGGGATGACTTGAATAGGAGTTGCAGGAGGTGAAGGGTAATTCTAGAAGGAAGTATCATGTTGAAAATAAATCCAGATATAATTAGCACTAGGAACTTTCTTGTTAACAAAGAAAATATAAAACACATACATTCATAAGATGGTATAAGTAAGAGGTCTAGAGGATAAAAGGCAAAGTAAGGTGGCAAAAATGACAAGACTGAGGAGGATTATTACTATTAAAAGTGTAAGCCCTATAAGAAGACTAGGAGGTCAAAAAAAGGCTCAATGTATTAGTTGTCCAATGGTTTGGGGCCACTTTGTTTACCCTTTGGCTAATTTTTGGTTGACCTCACTTAGGATTTTTACTAAGGTCATTTCATAGTTCTTGTTAGTTATGTGTTGGTTTTAAGGCCTGATCTTATATATGTT
This sequence comes from Sequoiadendron giganteum, assembly GCA_007115665.2. Classification (NCBI taxonomy): domain Eukaryota; kingdom Viridiplantae; phylum Streptophyta; class Pinopsida; order Cupressales; family Cupressaceae; genus Sequoiadendron; species Sequoiadendron giganteum. The sequence continues at coordinate 714,152 of CM021104.1, forward strand.
CTAGCTCTTTGTTTACTATTCTATCTTTTGATAATTTGATGAACATTATGGATCCCTTTCAAAAGCCTTAATTTTCTCCATATAATTTTTTTTTTACTAAAATCTAAAATTGATTCTAACTTTTCACATCTCATTCACAAATAACCACAAAATATAACTAAAACATCCACTCAAGATTTAATTTATCCAAGGCACAAATAAAATTAAATGGTCAAGAAAATAGTCCTTGGAACCCAATCAAAACTTTCTCGTCTCTTCCTTTAACTTGAGGAACTCTCTAATGGTGAGGATGGTGGACTAGCTTAGTTGGAATTTCTAATCTAAATTATTGTTGTGGTTGTACTAAAGTGGGTAAGAAGTGAAAATGGAGGATTTGAAAATGGATTTAGAGGCAAGCTCACAATTTAAAGCAAAAAATAAAAGTTTAGATTAGCAAAAAAGGCATTTAGGACATCTTGTAAGTGACCTACATTAGCAAAAGGTGACAAGTAGAAGATTTTGAGAGGACACCAAGGAATTTTCACCATGGAGAAAGAAGTTAAAGGTTAAGTTGTATGAATTTTGTGTCATGTATGGTTACGAGTTGAATTATTATATCATCATCAAACTATCATATATGCATGTTCACTTTTAAGTACTTCTAAATTTACAACCTATATTTCACCCATTTAGATCTATGCATCACATTTAAAGTTTACAAGAACAATCAAATTCATGAAACTTGAGATTAAACCAATGATGCTTAGAATTGTACCATCAAATTTTTAATGCAATTTCATTCAAATTTCATTGTTTTGCCTCCAACACATATATAAGAAGTTGTGATTATAAGTTGTGATTCAAAATTTATGATCAAAACAATGAAAAATTATCTATTCAACCATAAAAATAAAACTCATTTCTCATTTTTCTAGATTTCCCAGATTTTGTTATAGGATAATTATAAGCTATGTTAAAATTATGCATAAATAGATCAAATGTAGAAGTTAATAAAGGTAGAGATAATAGAAGGGGAGAGAAAGGAAGAATTGGGTAAAACATTACTTAGATGGGTCTCAATGCAAATTTATGAGTACATAGCCCAGAAACATGTATGTTGACGAATGGTTTAAAAGTTTTCAAAGACAAAAGATGAAAGAAAACTTATATTAGTAGAAATCATTTAAGAAAGAGGGGCTCATTGATGGGACCTTTAAAAATATAAACTTGAAATAACTTATTATGGAATTATAGGTTGACATTATATGTACATTTTAATTTAAGGTGGCTTAGTTTTTTTATTGTATGATGACCTTATTATTTTGTTGTACTGGTGTGTGCAACAATGGTGATTGTATAAACTATCCCTTGGGGGTAGATCAACCACAAGTGTGTGATTGTGACAGAATCAACAAGGAAATACAAAAGGTGGTCATAATAGGATGTGCAAGAGGGTAAGAGGCTTTGGATATAAGGGTGATTGTTATAGAGGGTTTATGCAAAGTTAGGATGGCTATGGGAGAGTAAATGGGTTTCTAATTGGTCCAAAAATGGGGAAACAAGATCACAAGATAGACACAAAGAAAGGAGAAATGAAGGATGTATTATAGATCTAAGGTGATGTTATGGCAAGGCCTTTGGGCAATAGAGGAAAGGAAAATGGAGTTTTATGGATTCCAAATGAGGATAAATACAAAATTATGAGGATGAAAGAGTAAGAAATCTAAATAAGATCTATGGAGGAAGAATCATGAGTATGTCCCCAAACTTTCAAGATTTAGATCTACAATATTAATGGACATGATTACATTAACCATATTTTAGACTTGGGGTTACTTTATGATCTACAATATTGAAATTGCATTTTTGTGGCTTGTAACAAAAACACTGCCATTATAACAGAGATAAAACAAACGAAGAATTGAAATGAGAACCTACCTACAGGTGTGTTTGGGTGTGTGAGACAATTGGAGGTTGATTGAATCCTCTTCGCTCAATAGGGTTTCGCTAGAATGTGCCCAACTTTGACAAATGGTCGGGCACATTTTTTTTAATTTTATATTTGCATAGTTCATCTGAACCATATTCAATCATATAGGTTTTGATTGATAACCCTATGTCATGTTGGTACCATGTCATCACCACTTTGTTTCAACTGAAACCTTTTCAATCGAATCAATCCCAGCTGAAAATAGCTCAATATGAACTATTTAGTTGGTTGAAAGTGACACAATTTTGTACTTTTACCCATTTATTTTTACATAGATAGGAAAAAGAATGTCAGTAAAATTAGCTCTCCATTCCTTGCAAGATTTTGTTTTTTAATTTTTTATCCGATATAGGGGCATTTGAAATTCCTCAAAACCTTTAAAAACATCCAATTCCCTCCTTGAGTGTATCAAAACTATCATGGTGGTGGATCATATTATCTAAAGAATCAAATTTAGAAAGAATATCAAGATTAAAAGCTTTCAAAGAAAAATTCTTGTGACTTAACTAAAAGCCAATGCTTGACACTTACTAGGATGAAGGTGGGACCACCCGACGGACTTTTCTTCAGACAATTCACAAATGAATAATTTAAGTCATTAGGACATAACTAGACAACTTAAGTTATCGAGAACTGAATAGACAAGTTACCAATTAAAGAAAGCGCAAGAGCACAAAACTTATGATTTGATTGGTTGAAGACCCATACGTGTAAGCGACAATGGCGAGCAAAAAGTCATTTTGCAAGTTCATTGTAGGAGAATAATGAAATGAAAAGTTCTCGCAAAAATAAGAGAGTGCGTGAAGTGGCACCATGTGTAAAGTGGGACCCGATAATGTATAAAGGTTGAAGAGATTTTTATAAAAGTGCATATGGATAACGGGTTTAACCAGTGTTTAAAAGAATGGGATTGGGAAACAAATGAGATGGGAGCCTTGGAGACATAACTTGAAAGGCTTAGATATTGAAGCTAATGGTCAACACAAAAACATTAGAAAAGTGCAAGGGCTCGGTCAAGACTTAGGGTTTTAATGAGGGCTTAGCAAATTTTAAAGAACCCTTGCAAAATATAGGAATTTTAGAAATTTCAAAGGACATGGATAATTCACATGGCTAAATTTTGACAAGCACCACTACATTGAAAGCCCTTGTGCTTGAAGGTGTAATATTAATATATTTAGTGGTAAATATTTTTAGAAAAATAAGAATACATTAGCATGCATCAATATCATTGTAATATTAATATATTTCATGGTAAATGTTTTCCTACATCTAAACACTGAAGTGGTCAACTCCTATTTGATGCTTTGACAAACAAACTGGACTTAGCTCTTCCAAGTTATTGCAAACCTAAATAAAATATTTGACATTGTCCTCCTCATAAGCTAAGATTTGATAATCCAATATGTTATTGTCACTTGTGGGAAACTCATCTCTTCATCCTTTACATTGGAATTTTGTATCCCGGCTCATTTTTGCAAAACAAGAACTTATGAGGTCTCTTGAACTTGGAAACTAGTTGCCCTTCATCTAGGACAACCCTAAATCATTGCAAAGCCATTTGTTTATTTTTTATTGAGCTTCTTAGCTTTTAATTGCCACTATTCTTGTCTTGGACAACCATGCGAGGCATATTGGGAACACATTCATAAGGTTTAATGCTTATTACAAGTGATGAGGCCTACTTCCCACGAACTATTATTTCAACCTACTATGACATTAATCAAACTTTATAATCATCAAAGACTTGTAATTGTTCTATTATAGCCTTCCAAGGCTTTATCACAGGTTGTTTGGTGTTTACAATAGTCCTAAGAGCCATCCCTAGAGTGAATATAATTTGAAGAATTCATCAAAGTGGGAGAGGTAGTTGCCTTCTCCAAAGCACTAATCAGGTATTTCCTCTAATTTTTTTGTAATGTGCCCTTTTGGGATATAATGCTCTTGTGGATATAATTCCAGAAAATGGTAACTTTACATAGAAAATTAGACGATTTTTTTTTTACAAATAGTTGAAAGACTTGATAGATTTCTAGCATCACCAAATTGGTTGGCTTGTGACTTTGGTTTAACTTTTAAAATTTTGTCTTTAACTGCTTCAGATCACTTTCGTACTTCTTTAGATGTAATTCCAAATAATTTTAAATCAAAATGGAAATCTTCTTTTAAGTTTGAAGCCATGTGGTTCTGCCATCCACATTTTCTAAATATGTTAAGATAATGGTGGATAAGTGCTCCATTTTGTGAAGGTTCTAGTATGTTTCAGTTGTGTAAGAAGTTGGAGCACTTGAAGCAGCATATTAAAATTTGGAATCAGTAGGTGTCTAAAAATATTTTTGTGCAAAAAGAATTGGTGTACAAAAGACTTCTAGAGGTTAATGATATTATTTCTCAGGGCTTAGATAATGTGTTATTTGAGGAGTAGAGGCAGTTGCAAGAGGAATGGGAGGAATTGCTTTTAAGGGAAGAAGTGTATTGGAGGCAGAAATCAAGAGAGTTATGGTTAAAAGATGGTGATAGAAATACAAAAAAAAATCATATATCAGCCCAAATAAAGAGAGCAAAGAACTCTATTTTCTTGATCCATGATAGTGTTACAGGGGTACTGCTTTCAAAGAAAAAAGATATTCAAAATGAGGGCATCAAAAAAATTTCAACCTTCTTATCTGGTAATAATTATGTTAATGATCAGTTGGCAAGAGAAAGAGAAGAACTTCTTCATGCAATTCCTAAATTAATTCTTCAAGAGGATAATGACAAGTTTATTTCTCCACTTACATTACAAGAAGTTAAAGATGTTGTTTTCTTATTGGCACCTGATAAAGCACCAAGTCTTGATGGTTTTACAACAATCTTTTATTAGAAATGTTGGGATTTCATTGGTTTTGATATTCTAAGGGCAATGGAGGAGTCAAGAAGTTCAGAAGCTATGTTAAAAAAATTCAATGTAACTCATATTGTAATTATTCCAAAGATTAATGCCCCACATACTTTTTTTGATTTTAGGCCTATTTCTCTTTGCAACATGATATACAAAATTTTTACTAAGGCTATTTACCTCCATTTGCATCCTTTTGTTTCCAAAATAATTTTAGAAGAGTAGGGAGGTTTTGTGTCGGGTAGAGAGATGGTAGAAGGGACCATTTTTACACATGAAGTTCTTCACTCCATTGCCACAAATAAGATTTCATTCATGATTATAAAACTGGATATGATGAAAGCTTACAACATGGTAGATTGGTCTTTTTTGATGCGAGTGTTACAGAAATTTGGTTTTTCTCACAAGTGGTGCAAATGGATCTTGTCATGCATTTCAAGGGTCAAATTTTCAATTTTAATTAATGGGTCTCCAGTTGGTTTCTTTGGTTCAACTCAAGGGGTACGTCAAGGTGATCCACTTTCACCTTTTTTGTTCATAATTCTAGCTAGGGCATTCAGTAGATCAATACATAAGGCTCATGTTTAGTGTATCATTCAAGGAATTTCTATTCCATATTCAATCATCACAACAACACATTCTTTGTTTGTTGATGATACATTACTCTTTGGCAAGGTTGTGGTAGCAGAAGCAAAGCATATCAAATCAATGTTGGATAAATATTGTTTAGCTTCCTATCAAAAAATAAATGAGGGAAAATCCAAAGTGTATGTATTCAATACAAAAGCTACAGTTGTGAAGCGAGTAGTAAAAGTTATAGGTTTCCAACAAGCAGAAATCCCTTGTAAATACCTTGGTATTGCTTTTTTTGCGGGTCAAAATAAACTCTCTTATTGGCATAAAATTATCCAAAGTATAGAAGCAAAAATTATGTCATGGAAAGGGCATTGGTCGTCCTTATCAGGCAGGATTTTGTTGGTAAAAATATTGTTATCCACGATTCCAAATTACTATATGTTTGTGCTAAAAGCACCTAAATCCATGATAGCTAAAATTCAAAATCTGATCAAAAATTTCTTATGGTTTGGTAATATGGATAGAAAAAAGAAAATTCCTTTAATTTCTCTAGAAACCATGTGTTTGGATAAATTAAAAGGTGGTGCAGGTCTTCACAAGTTGGCGGAAAGAAATCTGGCATTGGGTGTTAAAATGGTATGGCATATGTACACAAAGTCTAATATGATATGGTGCAAGCTCATGCAACATAAATATCATGATAATGCAAACCCTGTAAGGATTCTTACAGTTCTCAATCCTCCATCAAGCTTTGTAATATGGAACTTCTTACTTTCTTGTAGGAAATTAATTGTTCCTTATTTAACATGGGAGGTAAACAATGGTAATGAAGTGCTTTTCTAGAAGGATTCCTAGTATGAGAATCCAATAATAAATTTATTTTACACAATTTTGAAAGTATAGAACTTTTTTTATCTGAAATTTGGGGTGCAAAAGTCAAAGATTATATGCATCATGTTGATTCTTTGGTGGGTAGGGTAATATGGAAGGATCTTCCAGGTTATCCAATCAATAATGAGCATAAAAGTATATTAAACAAAATCCTTTAGAAAAGAGTTGTTCACCAATTAATAGGAGCAGATAAATTAATTTGGACAAAGTCAAATTCAGGTTGTTATTCAGTTAGTGTTGGTTACAAGTCAATCTCTCAACCTAATTTGCAATTTGTTTTTTAAATAGCTTATAGTTTTTGTTGGAATTCAATGATTTTGCCTAAAGCGGGGTGTTTTTCATGGTTAGCTATTAGAAATAATATTTTGACAACTGACACTCTCAAAATTAAGGATCGCAAAGCCATTTAAGTGTCCTTTTTTGAACAAGAATATGAAGATGTAAACCACCTATTTTTGTCATGTACAGTAGCACAAGCTTCTTGGTTGTTTATAGCTAACAAAATGAATTGGAAATCTTCGTTTCCAGATAGTCTTTGGAAACTTTTTTCAAGTTGGCCAATACTTTATAAAAATTATTTATTTGCTAGCATTTGGTATGTAATTCCAACTTCAGTTGTTTGGGCAATTTGGTGGGCAAGAAACAAATGTATATTCAAAAAGGAAAAGTTTAATCTTGATCAACATTTAAACATTATTGAGAAATCATTTTCTGAAGTAGTAAATGGATATGTTTTTAAAGCAAAGCATATTGGTTCTCTATTTTCTGATTGGGATTCAAATCTTATGATGTCTTGGCCACAACTCACCTTTCCTTTTAAAGGTAGTATGCATCATGCAGTACAAAGTGTAGATAGAGCAAAGATAAGTTGGAAACCTCCCCCTCAGGGTTTTTTTAAATTGAATTTTGATAGAGCTGCCAGAGGTAATCCTGGGTTGTCTAGGGCAGGGTTTTTTATTAGAGATTATAAGGGTATGGTGTTGTGTGCTAAGTCCTTCAAACTACAAATTGGATCAAATAATGCAGCAGAGGCACAAGCTTTGTTAGAAAGTTTAAAGTTAGCTTCAAATCTTAAGCTACCAAAAATTCAAATTGAAGGAGATTCATTGATACTTCTAAATGCATGTAGGAATCGAAAAAATTGGAAATTGGAAACTAGGGTATGTGTTAAAGAAAATTTGGTTATTATTGGACAAGTTAGCCTTCTATTAGATTTTGCATACTTACAAAGAAGGTACCAATTTGGCAGATTGTTTGGAAAATTTAAGATGTGATCAAAATTAAAATGAAATCACTCATATAGTCAGTTCAGTAAGTCTTCATCTCAAACTAGTACCAATATTGGAATGTGAAGGAGGTATAAATGTGGTTTCATAGAAAATTAAAAAATTGAAAAAGGTGATTCAACATTCAATATTCTATTTCTAAATGATTTAGTTTCTATGTCTTATCAAAAATTGTAGCATTTGAGTTTTTGAAACTTGGCCGACATGGAGGTTTATGTATGCAGCAGTGCTGGAAAATGAAACTTGGCCAACATGGATGTTTACGTATGCAATAGTGTTGGCAAATGAAACTTGGCTAGCAAAGATGTTTTCATTTGCAACAGTGATGAAAAATTCAATGTATTAGTGGGTTTAAAGCACAATAATCATCAAATTTGGTGGTCTGCAAGATTGAATGTGTGAAACAAAAGAAATATGTACTTCAAAGGAAAACAATAAATTATTGGTGGCATTATTTGCATCCAAATGTAGATGACGACATCTCGGTAGGAATGGCATAAATACACAGCTCATCCTTTTCTTTATTAACAAATTTTATTTTTGTGTGCAAGTACAAGATTCAAAAAGCCAAAATATCATTGTATAACAACTATTTTGTGCGGCGAGATCCAATAACATGTGCAAAAAATTGTTATATGATGTTATGGCGAAGCCAATTCGTGCCAAGTACAGAAATTTGGGATGAAGAGACTAAATGGTCATAATTGAGAGATATGCATTGTTTCAAGTGTTCTCTATTTATTTCATACAAACTTTGTGGGTACAAGCATAGCGAATACATCCTTTTTTTCTAGTTCAATCTTGGTGTTTTGTCGCCAAAGGGTTCTGGGACTGTTGCATTGTTCTAGTTCAAGCTAGGTTTTTCATCGTCAAAGGGTTTTGGGTTTGTTGCATTGTTATGTGCTATCAAAAATTGGGGTTTAGTGGAGGTGGCTTCGTCAAAGTGAAAATGGAATATCGTCCAAGAAACTACCGGGTGCACTTTCTTGTTCAACGGTGGGAACAACCTTTCTCGGGTTGTTTGGGAGCAAATCATTTGCAAGTGGCTTTTGAAGTTCAGTGCCTTAGTGTTTATAACTGCTTAAAATGTGTAATTGGAGCAAAAATTCTTCATTTGAAATCAAGGAGGTTAATATTTCCCTCTAACCTTATTTCTATTTTTATCTCAAATCTCATGGACCTGCTTCAAAAATTGGAATCAGTGAATTCTATAGCAGTAAAGTTTGTTAATGAAGTTTTTCTTCAAAATGATGCACTCTTGTTACACATTTAGGAGTAAAAATTTGGGAAAGGTGAAGGGTATGTGGGAGGAATTTTTCCTACACATTTCTTACCAAATAACAGAGCTTTTGTTTCTGTGTTTGATGCCTTAAAGCTTTCATTTGAGCTCAATAAGCCAAAAAATTTGAATAGGGATCTCTCAAGGTATTGCCATCAAATTGGGAGGGAAATGTCTTAATGCTTCAGCGAGAAGTATCACTATGTGTCTTTTCTTCTCCATCATAATTGTCTCCAACTTGCAATCCCCAATATTCCTCCTCAACCTCAGAATGCAGTCTGGAATATTCCTTTTCAAGCTCAACCACCAATTCTCAATAATTCTCCACCTCATCAGTTGGTTGGGCCTTTAAACCCTCCACCTCATCGTATGGTTCCTGACATAAACATCACTACAAATTCATAGAATTTGGTAGATAGGAATGAAATGCAAGGTGAAAATTCTATGGATATGGAAGAATAATGAGTAAATTTTTGGTCAGTTGTTCTTTTTGTTGCAATGGCAGTAGCTTCAGTGGAAGGGGTAGTTTAATGTCTGTCGTTCAGGTGCAGTTGGTTCTTCAATGGCTAATTCTTCATGGGGCAATAAGAATGGTGCGGTTAGTTATGGTTTTTTCTTTTATGGTGCACTGGTAGTGTGTTGAAATGCAATTTTGGGTAATAAGTGTCAGTGTAGTATATGAAGCCTTTCTTCAAACAGTGGTAGTTTATGTTGACCTGTAGTGGCATACTTGAGAAGACCCTCAAGCCTAGGAGCACTCATTTGCCTCCTGGCCCATGAACGTAGCAGGATCTCAAGTCCACTCCATCTCTCAATCCACCTTGGAGACACTCCATCCTCCTTGATCAAGACTAGGAGCACTCATTCACCTCCCAGCCAACGAGCACTCCATCTTGAGGTGTTGTGCTTGAAAAGATGCATGAAGTTTGCCTTTCTTAACAAGCCCAAGAGAACTCATACGCCTCCGAAGACATGAGTGTTCCATTTAGGGGTGGTGTTCTTCATGAAGGAAAATTTGGTGCTTCAACTCTTGTGAACTTGAAAGGTTGATCGACCTCCCTATTTGCAGAACACTTTTATAAATTCAAAATAGATTGCTAAAGGAATCCACTATATTAATTGGTAATAAAATATCATTATGAAATTATGGTATATATATATATAGCATGATGCAAGAGCATTAATTTCATCTCCAATGGTTTAGGTAGTTTAAGTAGGCTTAGAAATTCAAATTATGATTTTCTTGCCAAAAGTGCAAATTTGAATTCCTAGGTGATTTTTGGCTTGTGAAGGTTTGAGGTTTGTTCCTCAGCCTAAGTTTTTGGTTTGTTGGATCCAATAAGGTCTAGAAGACCGTGGTTGTCCTTGTAAGGTTCCTTTGTGATGTTTTGTTTACATGTCATGGTTGAAAAGTTGCAAAAAGGGCATAGATGTCAAATTTAGTGATATAGACATTAGGGCTTTGGAAGGAAAAAGACATATGCTTGAGTTGTAACTATTTTGTAGAGTTCTTTCATGTTGAATAAATGAGTATACATGCTCCAAGAAGGGTGGGAGCAATATTTCAAAAGAATACCTTGTTTTTTGTCAATTTTATGACAGATTTTCTATGAAAATAGCTAAGAACGGATTGGTACGGCTTTATACGACATGATGTTAGGGCTGAATATGCATGGGAAGATGAAGTTTTATTTTTAGAACCTAATGATTATTTTTGGTGTGATTTCTTTATGTTTTAAGCAAGATATTGTAAAAACACTGTTAGTTGCACTATCTCAGACCTAGGGTTTTTAGTAAGCAAGAAAAATTCATATCTCAAGTTTTAACCGTTGAAATTTCATGAAATTTTTTACAAACCTTCTTCAAGCCCTTGTGCACATTTTCACCAAAGGAGAAGTGACAAATCCATTGTTTGTGTATTTTATAGGAGTCTATGTGTGTTTACTTGCATTAGGACTCTCATAAACCCTAGCCTTTTGAGGGTTTTGTGGAAAATGCAGTGTTTTGAGTTAGCCACAGCCAGGTGGGGTTTGAATGAGGCTTGTGGAGTATAACCAAGTGTTTAGGAGCCTAACATGCCAAAACAAATGAGTGTTGAGTCCTTTTGAGAGTTTGAATTTAGGAGGATAAGCTTGTAGGACAGTTTATAGGGTATTGTTTATTATCACCATTGAAAGATCAGAGTAATCTTGTGCAAACTGTTGTAAGAACCACATTTCCTTGTTCTTAAGAGTACATTGTTCTTGGATTTATATTCCATTTTCATCATTATTGGTATTAGAGCTAGATTAAGCCAGAAAGTTAATATAAGGGATAAGAAAGAAAAAGAAAGATGTCTCCAAAGAACGTTGAAAGAGTGGCAAAACGAATAGCCACACAATTGGGAGAAGCCCTTGCTAGAGAAATGAGAGAGATGAGAGTCAATTTGGATGCAAGTCTCAGTGTAGTTGAATCTAACCAAAGAAGCGAAGTGGTTACAGGGGATGTGAGTGACCAAGAGGAAGTGGTGAATGAAGAACCTCAAGAAGAGAGGGATGATGATCTGAGGATGGGAAAATTGTTGAAGGCAGTCAAGGGTGATGGAACCAAGGTAAAGATGGAACTTCCAGCATATGCAAGTAGTTTGAATGGTGAAGAACTCCTTGATTGGATAGGGGAGTTGGACAAATACTTTGAATTAGAAGAGGTACCTGAAGAGCAGCACGTAAAGTTGGTTGGGACCAAGTTGAAAGGTCATACATTCCTGGGGTGGGATTATGTTTAGGCAAAAAGGAAAAATAAAGGAAAATCCAAGATTACTTCTTGGGATAGGATTGTTGGCAAGAGACATTGCACAAGTCATTTGGTGTTGTCATTGATGGCAACCCTAGTCAGTAATCCCATCCACATCTCGATAATTTCCTATACCGGAAGTTAGATTGAAGATATGTGTTATTTGTCTAAGCTAAAACAAGGCATCCGACAGAGTTGTGTACATTGACTCTTATCTATTTTTTTGTTATCATTTTGTGTAGTGGATCTCAGGGAAGGTATTTTTATGTATGAACTATCTTATCCTTGAATCTTCAGGGTTGGCATTAATTGTTGTGCAAGTTAGAAGATTTGGGATATTGGTTTTCAGTCTAACAGTGCAAAAAGGCCAACTAAATGAGTATAGCGTGTTGTGGATCTTCAAGACGTAATTATTCAAGGTGTTTCATGTTCGAAGCATGTTGCTTTGGGTCCTCACTATGTTTTGGCCAATATTGGTTGATTCGCATTGATAATTGTCTATGTATTGGGCCGACAATTTGTGCATGTTTCTTATTTTGTTTAAGTCGGCATGCAGTTGTTCTAATCTCTATTGGCAGATATATATAATCAATTGTTTATATCATTTTGATATGCGTTACGATGTGATGCAAGAGTTAGAAGGAATATATATCGATTGTGCGTAGTTTCATTTGACCAGAACAAATATTGGTGATCTGAATTAAAGCAAACAGAGTTTCATGAGAAGAAGCAGACAGAATGTGATTAATGTGCTTAATCGGAACTATAATCAGGCATTAGCAGATGTTATTTCATAGTTCATCTACTCCATTTGCCTTCTGGATGTGACTGTAGGACAGTGAATCTTCTTTTGGGAAGAAAGTTTTTTTGTATTTGAGCAGTGAGCTCTAAGTAGTGCACCTGAATGCACGTGCATTCCTTTTGTAGACACTTATATTGAGTATATTCAAATTGTGGATTGACCTGCACCGTGGTTTTTCCCCTAACAGGGTTTTCACATAAAAATCCTTGTGTTATGGTGTTGTGGTTGCTTGTCTTATGGTCTTGCATCTTTCTTTTGGTTCAATGCTATAAGTGGTTTAAAGATCAAGTTAATAAAGTTAGATTTTGCAAAATATTTCCTCGGAAGAAGTTTAATAGCTTGGGGAAGATCCAAGAAGGTGATTCAATGGATTCTGGTAGTCTTCATCAACAACTTTTGGTAGCACTTGATGATCTTGATCAGTCTAAATCTCAAGTTCGGGAATTGCAAGCAAGCCTCTTGAATGCTAAGAAATTCATTCAATCATTGAAAGATCAAATCAATAAGTCCAGGGAAAAGAGAAAGGAACTTTGTGATCAGATCAAGTAGAAAGAGAGCAAAAGCATGGAAGATGAACATCTAAGTCAAGCATTGAAGGAAAAAATAGAAGAATGTGAAAAGCTCACCAGAGATAATGTTGTCCTAAAGCATGAGATGGAATCTATTGTGATGAGGATGACCAAGGAGATCAAGATGCATGGAGGATGATACTGACAAGGTTGCAAGATATCTTAATTGGTTGAAGTATAGCTTACAAGATAAGTTGAGCCTTACAAGCCTCGGGACACTTGAAGAGTGCTATCAACTAGCCTTAAAGGCTGAGGAGAATTTGAATAGGAAGCAAGAAAAGCATAATAGAGGTAGAGGAAGGACTTACAGAGGTAGAGGTTCATATGTTGATAGAGGTTCAGATCAAGCAGAAAGAGAGCAAAAGCATGAAAGATGAACATCTAAGTCAAGCATTGAAGGAAAAGATAGAAGAATGTGAAAAGCTCACCAGAGATAATGTTGTCCTAAAGCATGAGATGGAATCTATTGTGATGAGGATGACCAAGGAGATCAAGACACATGGAGGATGATACTGACAAGGTTGCAAGATATCTTAATGGGTTGAAGTATAGCTTACAGGATAAGTTGAGCCTTACAAGCCCCGGGACACTTGAGGAGTGCTATCAACTAGCCTTAAAGGCTGAGGAGAAGTTGAATAGGAAGCAAGAAAAGCATAATAGAGGTAGAGGAAGGACTTACAGAGGTAGAGGTTCATATGTTGATAGAGGACAATCACAAAGAGCTAAAGGTGAGTCAAGCATCAAACAAGAACAAGCACCAAGTTCAAGAGGAGATTTTAGATGAAGAAGGCCTCACTTCAGGGGCAGATTTGGACAAAGAGGAGGATTTGATGGCTTCACAAGAAAATGTTACAAGTGCAACAAGTTTGCAAGTCATCAAACTTGGGAGTGTCTAGAAGAGAAAACAACTACTACCTTTGGGAATGAAAGGACTCAAGTTGCTCAAGGACGAGGTGAAGAAAGTGTTAACTCCTCTCCACAACCAGAAGAACTAGAGAAAGGAGAATCTTTGTTGATGAGGACATTGATCAAGGTTCCAATGGAGAAGGAACCACCTTAAAGAAAGTCACTATTCAAGACTATTTGCAAGTGTCAAGGTAATTGTTGTCAAGTTGTTATAGATTTATGTAGTACTGGTAATCTAATTGTTGTTGAGATGGTAGAGAAATTGAATTTGAAAAGATTACCTCATCCTACACCTTATAAAGTCTTGTGGTTGAATAAGGGGCAGCAAGTATTAGTTAATGAACAATGTTAGATAGAGTTTCAAATAGGAAGGTATAAAGACAAGGTGCCAAGTGATATCATCCCTATGGATGTATGCCATGTGTTATTTGGTAGGCCTTGGCAATATGACAGAAAAACAATGCATGATGGCAGAAAGAATGTATGTGTTTTAGAGAAGGATGGAGTCACCTATACCCTAGCACCGTTGAAGGATGAAGATAAAGACCAAAAGGTTGGCTCTAGTGTGATGATAGTGGGTGAAAAAGAGTTCCTAAAGACAATGGGAGAGGAAGAGATAGATTTTGCAGTGTTGGCCAGGCCTAAAACTGTCATAACAGTAGCAAGAATTGATGAGTTGCCTTCGGAAATTAAAGACATGTTGAAGGGTTATGCAGATATAGTTGTTGAACTTCCTAATTTATTGCCTTCAAGGAGAAATATAAGTCATCATATAGAGCTGCTAGAAGAGGGTAAATCTAAGTCCACTATCTAGCTAAACAGATTGACCTACTTGCCAACACTGTGAAGGATTCAAACTCTTAGTTGCTAGAATGGAAAGACAGAGCTTTTAATTCAGTTGAAGATGTTAAGCATATGCAATTGGAACTTGAGAATGCAAACCATGCTATCTCTAATTTGCAAAGGAAGCTCGATGAATGCAAATCAATACAAGATGGCATTAAGGAGCTAAGTCCTAAGATAGAGGTCCATGAAAATAGAGAGAATTGTGTGTAAGGTTATTGTTTCATGTTGAATGAGAAAATCTTAAAAGCTATATTATTTTCTGTTAAAGATCAATTGAAGGGTTTTGAGTATTTGACAAGACAATTCCAATTATGTGATATGAAGCTTCAAACCAAGGAAGGTCAGTTAACAATTTTACAGTCTGATATTAACAAAGAGAGGGTGAAGGCCATTCACTCTGCGAAGTCAATGGAGAAGGTAGAAAAAAACATTGCAAATTGGAAAGACGAAGTTCATATTGTTAATTTTCAAACAAAGACCCTTCAATCAGATATTGAAATGTTGAAAAGATCACTGGATGAGTGTAGGAAACAAAACAAAGTAGTTGCAGAGAACAGTGCTATCATTGATAACATCAAAGTGTAGGAAGAAAAGTGTAAGAAACTTGTTGAGGACAATGAGAAAATTTGGTTGTCATTGCAAGAGGCATTCATTACACTAGAAGCTACATATTTAGAATTGACTAAATGAGGTAGTAATATAGATGATGTGCCACATAAGTTACACCATTAAGATGTGCTTTGCCAAGAATTATCAGAAGTTTACAACAGAATCCAATATCTAGAGGGTTTGTTTGAGGAAGCTAAGTCATGTCTTCAAGACAACGAAAACATGAAATCTAAGTTTGAGACTTCAGTTGCACAATTTAGTGATAAAGTCTTAGTTGTTGGAGCCATATTGCCAGAGAAAGTCAGAGATGCAGATAATGCAACAAGTTCAAAGGAGGAACAACTTTTGGAAATGAATTCTAAGTTGAATAGCATGTTGAAGGAAAGTGAAGAGAAGCAAACTAACCAGCCATTAGAACGTTTGATAGAAGTGCAGGGCAGCTTAAAGGATTTTGAGTAAGACACTAAATATTAGATTACCAAGTTGCAAGGGTCCATCACTGAATTGCAGTCCAAATTGTCAAATATTCATATAAAAATGGCAGACATTGACAAGGCCTTAAAGGGTGAAAATAAGGAGCTAGTTTGATGGAATGGATAATGCACTTTGGAGCAAATGTTGTGAGTATCAAGGATGAGACTTTGTGGGCACAATAAAGAGAGATATCTTCTTTACAAACAAACATTTCACAACCAGTTGAGGTAATTGGAAAACTGTTGCAGACCTCCTCTCAAGTGGAACTTGAGATTCTTTTCTTTTCCTTGGGAGTATGATGCAGGAGCATCAATTTCATGATGTTTTTATGCTTTAGTTTGGTGTTAGGAGTCTTGAATTGAGTAGTGTACGTCTTAGGAGGTCCTTGGGGTTCATCTCCAAAGGTTTGGGTAGTTTATTTAGGCTTAGAAATTCAAATTATGAATTTCCCACCAAAAGTGCAAATTTGAATTCCTAGGTGATTTTTGGCTTGTGAAGGTTTGAGGTTTGTTCCTCAACCTAAGTTTTTGGTTTGTTGGGTCTAATAAGGTCTAGAAGACCATGCTTGTCCTTGTAAGGTACCTTTTTGATGTTTTGTTTACATGTCATGGTTGAAAAGTTGCAAAAAAAGCATAATTGTCAAATTTAGTGATAAACATTAGGGCTTTGGAAGGAAAAAGACATATGCTCGAGTTGTAACTGTTTTGTAGAGTTCTTTCATGTTGAATCAATGAATATACATGCTCCAAGAAGGGTGGGAGCAAGATTTCAAAAGAATACCCTATTTTTTGTCAATTTTATGACAGTTTTTTTGTGAAAATAGCTAAGAACGGATTGATATAGCTCTGTACGGCATGATGTTAGGATTGAATATGCATGGGAAGATGGAGTTTTGTTTTTAGAACCTAATGTTTTTTGTTTGGTGTGATTTCATTATGTTTTGAACGAGATATTGTAAAAACATTGTTAGTTGCATTGTCTTAGACCTAAGGTTTTCAACGAGCAAGAAAAATTCATATCTCAAGTTTTAACTGTTGAAATTTGATTTTGTAGGCCCCTCTGCATGTTTCCACCAAAGGAGAAGTGACAAATCCATTGTTTGTGTGTTTTATAGGATTTTGTGTGCTTACTTGCATTAGGACTGTCATAAACCCTAGCCTTTTGAGGGTTTTGTGGAAAATGCAGAGTTCTGGGTTAGCCAGAGCCAGGTGGGGTTTGAATGAGGCATGTGGAGTGTAACCAAGTGTTTAGGAACCTAACATGCCAAAACAAATTAGTGGAGTCCTTTTGAGAGTTTGAACTTAGGAGGGATAAGCTTGTAGGATAGTTTATAGGGTATTGTTTATTGTCACCATTGAAAGATCAAAGTAATCTTGTGCAAATTGTTGTAAGAACCACATTTCCTTGTTCTTGAGAGTACGTTGTTCTTGAAGTTATATTCCCTCTACATCATAGCTATTCCTAATTGATATTCTCAAGCTTACTTCCCAATAATATTTGTGCTTAAACAATATTTATTTCCAATAGATATCTTATATTCCAATTTCTTGTTTTATTTTTTCCAATCACATCCACTTGATTTCTCCACAAGGAAATGATCTCCCTTTTATATCTTATTATTGAGGGACTCATAACTTTTCATATTTGAAGGAGTCGCAACTTTTAATATTTGAAAGAGTCAGAACCTTTCACATTAGGAGTCACATCATATATATTCTTAACTAATTGATTGAATGATGTTATGGATCCCTTTCTCAAATGAAATGCTCTCCCTTTTATATCTCAAGTTTGAGGAAGTTATACCTCTTCACCTCAATAGTTACAAGTCTTTATCACTGCACTTGGAGAATAATAATTTAATTTTAAATAAGTCAATTTGTTGGTGTTGTTGTCTATTACTTGTAATCAGTCCTAATAATTCATCACCTTTGTCTTTCCTTCTAGAACTATCTTCCTTATATACCTTATCTTGCTTAAGGGACACAACCTTTCATATGTCAGTTGACCATTCTTAACAACTTAATCTTACTTAATGCATGTTTGGTGTAAGATTAATATCCCCATTGATTTCTTTTGAAGCATACGCTATAGACATTTAAGAATTAAACGGGACATTACATTCTTGCACCCCACATGCCATCCTTCCTCCTCCCCTCCTTCCTAGCTAGAAAATCATAGTACATCTCATTAAAGGAACTCAATTGAAAATGTGTCTTCCTTTCACACAACATAGCTTTCTTCTTCCACTCCAAGGGTTTAAACAAAGGAGAGGACCGACAAGGGTGTCACACAAGGCAATCCTTACGCAAGAGGCCAATTTGATGACAAGAAAAACATTGATGAGGGCAAACCTCAAAATCCAACTATTCTTCAACATTGCATAAGTAGCATGAGATTTATTAACTGTGATTATCAATTTGTCACAATTGACCCACACTATCGTCGATATATTCAACCACTTCACTTTTTCCAAAACCCTAGCAATACAATCAAACCCACACTTATTTTTTTGGTGGTTGAAATTTCACAAACCCTTTAAAGTGTGGGAACCGCGGAATAAGAACTCCTACTTTCCTTATCCACCAATCCACCCTACTTGAAATAACATTGTTGCCACTCTGGCAATTGAATTGGACTACAAGGACATTGGAGAGCCCACTAAATCCAAGAGCAATTGCATCAAAGCCCTTCACCACCTTTAAGGGACAAATCATCAACTCCTTATTTAATTTCCCGTATGGAGACCTCTAACAAATACCATAATGGCCAAAAGCATTCCCACCATTCCAAGGACCTTCAAACAATTGTCAAAGCCTTCGTGGAGACAAAAACCTGATTGCCTACTATGTCAATTCACTTGCAACATTTTCTGCTTTTGACATCTTACTTCAAACTTTTTTATAGAAAAAATCTAATTTATTATTAAACATATCTCCAATTTTACAAAATAAGAACCATTTCGATTGGAGATTTTTCATATACTAGTAGGAACCCTAGGGCCTATATGATTGGATTTTGATTTCTTTTAAAAAGCAAATACTTCAGGCCCTTCAAATCTGGGAATGATACCTACTCCAAAATGTTGATAAACTTACCATATGTGACTAAGTTTCACCATTTTTTATTAATTCCTATAAACAAGCACGAAATTCTATAAATTATGTAACTAACATATTCAAATTTTACAAAATGCTTTCCAAAAAGCCAAACTGAATGGCCAACATATCACCTATTCCTTGAGACAGCAAGCACGTTATTTATAAGGGAAATTTATCTCATCTCTAGCATCCACTTAGTCCGTTTAAATGCCCCACAATCACAAGCCAAATAATTTAATCAGATAAACAAAAAAGCTACAAAACTGATTTTCTAGAGTATCTGGCATGCATGCTGTCCTAATCAACATTGCAAATCCATTCCTAAAGTAGATAGCAAACCTGCACTTTTAATGCTACCCCACTGAAAAATGACATGACACTTGATTGTTGTAAATAATTCAAGGCAAACCATGATATTTCATTACAAGTACAGTCTGTTTCCAGGTCTATAGTTTCCTATTAGTTCATTTATTCAAAATGTTTCACTCAATATAGTCTAAAGAACTCAAAGTTAGAGACAAACCAAAATCTGCTACCTGAACTGAGCAGTTATGCACAAAATGTTAAAGTCATCACCAAGCAAAATTTGCAAGGCCACAAATACATTTGTCAACACCACTGCATAATTAGGATTTAAAATAGCATCTTTACCATCTTAAAGGACCTTTTGCAACCTTTGAATTTACAGAGATACAGATTGTTAATTACAGATAAGATTACCTTAGCCTATGGGTTTCCACAGTTTCACAGAAATCCCTCTTTAGAAACATGTTCCAAGTTTGTTTTCAAATGTCTCTTTTCTGCCAGAGAGCGATCCCTTTAAACTCTTTTAGTTATCTTAATTGGTATTGAGCATTCCATATGGCTGAATTGCATATTTCATTGAGATTTGTCTTTGTTCATGGTGGACGCATATTGGTTTACAAAATGTTTTGTAAGGACGAAGTATGCTTACTACCTGTTTTCATGGTGGACAAAGAGAGTGGAGAGGACAACAATCATAGTGGAGAAATGTACTCTGGGCACTCTTCTCAAATGGGATCCCTCTTTATTTCGCACACAAATCTCTTGTACATAAGAGAGGCAGATATGAAGCATTTGTTCCACTATTGGTACCAGTGAGGGTTCGGTGGCCTGCTTGATAACGTCTCCATTCAGTTCGATTGAGTAGAACTCCAGTCTATGATGATATTATCTTGGCATCTAGCTATACACATGGCGTTTGGTGTCTATGGATGAGAATAGCATCAACTAACTGTCATAAGTATGGTACTGATAAATAAAGGTCCAGTCCATTGGGCCATTTCTCATCATTGGACCAAGTTTGCAGTCATACAATGTGTCATTGACTTGTGCATGGACCTTGTAAAACTCACCTTCCATCAGTGGCTGTCATGTACAAGTTATGTCAGGGCCTTGAATGTTTGCCCTTGTTCCCCCACAAGAATCCTCTAGATATGAAGGTCTTTGATATGACCGAATGACTAGCAAAGAGCAAACTATGATTACCTTACTTTTAAAAAGTCAAACACTCATGAATCAAGCTACATGGCCCGTGAAACTAATATAGTGAATTCTAGTTAGCTTTCAACTTCTACTTCAAACTTCAAAGCCATAGTTGAGCATTGAAAATATATAGTGAATTCATGTGAGCTTGTCACTACTTCAAGCTTGAAAGCCATAATTCATTTTTTTCTAAATGAGAATAAAAACCTAATAACTCCAAGAATAATGCCCTAATTCATATTGGATCAAATATATTGATGCACGAGTAATCCACTAAATTTCACTATAATAACAAATTCTCCCAAAAGCATCTTTGTATAAGGAATAGATGTATTCAAAGCAAACATACATCACATACTCAAAGCTTTGCAAAATGCTCTGCAACTACCATCCAATCCTCCTGTGCAAAAGCCACATAACAAAATGACCACTGGGAGACAGATGGAACATAAACTAGGAACTTTTGGCAACTGGTACACGTCGCTCTCCCCGCATAGAATCTCTTTCTTCCCTTGGCAGTTGATTGTTATAGTCTCTTGGTCCAAAATCTCGACGTTCACCCTGCATGTTGTCTTGTCCTTCTGCTCTCTGCCTGTCATACCTTGGCCTGTCATTATATCTCTGTTTGGGTCTCTCATTGTAGGGCTTGGGGGGATTGGGATCAGGTGTTATTACCCCATTGTTGTATCTATCACCTGATTAAAAATCACTTATGTCAGTAGCAATCCAAGAATCCTTTCCCTGCAATTTTGTTTTCAGTTGCTGAAATAATATACAATTATAAGATTAGCCATTCCATCCAATACACTGTTCTGGCAGACAAAATATCTACAAAATTAAAACCTGAGTCTCAAGGTAAACATTCTCTATTTAACATTCCCTTCAACAAACAAAAGTCCTAGCCTTGCTTGTTGGAAACCCATGTATCAGACTCATACCTGCAAATATTCCAAGTTCAGGGTCCCCATAGCCATCTGGAAGCACCCAATTAACAAGAGGTTGCTCTGTGAAAAATACGTAAGTCCTTATTAATATTTGAGAGTTTTTAAGGATATTAAAAGCAGAAATGCAATTATTTCAAATAAAAGAAATGGGTATTTAAGAGGAAATATTAATACCCTTGAGTCTCTCTGATGTAGCTTCATCAATATTGCATTGGAATCCAGTATACGTGGTTGTACTCAAGGCATATATTTTCTTTTTAGCCTCCTCTACACTGTAGGACAGACAGATTAACATCTGTAGCTGGAGAAAGGATTTATGTAGTAAGGCAGAGAAAGATAGAAAAAAGCTAATTTATTCTTAACAATGTGACCTAGATTCAAATCCTTTAAGCTGCTCACAACTCAAGCCAATAAATGGCATGGTTGTGATCCAATCATTACAGAGAGCATTCAGAAGTGGCTCATGTTTAAAAAGCTCAAAGTTATGGTCCAAGAATATACCATGTCGAAGGATAGCCCGTAACCACTTTTAAAATTAACAAATTAAAAAACTAATTCAACAAATTAGAATATGATTTATTCCTTGATTCCACATGTATACTGAAACTGAATCTCATCGTTTCAGGTCTGTGTAATGTTCCATTTTCATTAATTCATCATGTGTGGACCCATGATCCCATTCCTTTATTTTTCCAATGGGCTGGAGAAATAATTTCAATGAGGTCATGATTTGGGAAAATAGGCACAAAAACAAAACGAAATAATATTTAATTTTTAACATCTCTAGATTTGTGGCGTGGATTTCCATAAAGGGAGGCTATGACATTCGTCATTTAATTATGACAGAGCGATGTGAGGGATTTACAATTTGACTTTTAAAAGGATGTTATGATGACCAGAGTTGGGTGCTGATTTTGAGGATGAATCTTGACTTGAATAGCATTGGTGATTCTGAGAATTAAGATAACTCATTGGGGCATTAGGATTTGGGCCTCCTTTGTGCTATAAATTGAGGTGTTAGTTATCACGATATTCTCAGTTTTCCTCATATTTTACTGGCATCATGTTCAGCTGTTGATTTCTGGATGAGAGGACAAAACCCCCTTGGTTTCCAGTGGACAGTCTCATCCAAGGATAGCATTTGTGCTGAAGGTATTCTCTTTCCTTTGGCAAGTTGATTTGTGGACTGCAACAGCAGTATACAACAAACATGATATCGGGTTCAGGGAATCACTTGTATGTTACTGCATATTTTTTGCAGGTTATTTGCATGCAGTTACATGCTATTGCAGAGAACTTGCATGTTATTATCCATTGATGTAATCCAGCACATTTTGTCAATATGAATACAGCTTTAGTGGTGAAAGTTGTGAATAATTTATAAATAAAATTTAGAGGCCATCTCAGTGGGTAGTACCAAATCTATTTTCTTGCCAGCCTATGAATCATAGAAAGGAAAGAAAGAAAAATGACAGGAGAGGAAAAGGCATATGTATTTCAAGATACCTTGATGAGAAATCAAAGGGGGCAAGAAAGAATGGCAGAGCTAATGGCACAAATATTGCATCTTCAAAGTACATGCAAAATCTAGATCACCTAAAACATTTAAGAGAGGTAAGTTCAGCTTTGTATGACCAACCAATGGTTAGTCAAATGAGTCTCCTTCAAAAATCTGCTAAGCCCAAGCCCATGTTTATACAAAGAAATGAACAATCAGATGGTGAGACAATTACTTCAAGGGAGTTAAGACACATTTTTTATTGAGTATCAAGAGAAATTCGAATATTTTAAACCTATAGTAACTCTCATCAACTACTTGGAGATACTCAAGAAGAAGATTCATGGCGGTATGGCCCATAGTAGCAACCAGAAAGATGAAAGGAGCAATTTTCCATCTCAGCCTGAAGCACCTACTAGTGGACAACAAAAAGGTAATTTTTAAAAAGGATGGTTTAATTCATACCCTCTGAGAGCTACAGAGCTACATCTAGGCCCATTGTGGCAAAAAAGTTTAATGAGAAGACTAGAAATAAGCATAGAAGAAAAAAATTGTACTTTTCATGCAAAGAGCATTGGGAGCCTGATCATAGATGTCTAGGCAAGGATCAAATCCATTACATTTAAGTAATTTCTGATGAAGAGGAGATTTGCTATGAGACCAATGAATCAGAACAGCAACATGCAATAGAAGAGCTGATTGTGGGGCATGAGCTTGATCAGTTGGTGTAAGATAATACCGACACTAGTAAAGGGACACTTGCAACTCTTTCAAGGGTACTACAGTATCACCCCTTCTAGGTTCATGGAGACTTATCTAGACAGAAAATTACTCTACTTATTGATAGAGGGTCTAGCAACAATTTTATTTGATGAGCACACGGTTATACTAAGAGGGGGGATGAATCAATATAACAATATTCTTTTACCTTTTAAAACTTATTTAATCACTTTGAGATTTAATCCAAATTAACACATTGTAAAATCAAATAATAGCAACGCAATAACAACATTTTATGTGGAAACCCTTGCAGGAGAAAACCACAGAAAAATATTACTTTTATTAATCTTTTTTCTACAAATTTTGTAGGCACCAACCCCTATAATATGATGCACCAACCTCACCAATACGAGGCACCAACCTCAATATAGATTTTTATTTTTTTTCAATCTGCTATAATGCTGATCATAAATCTGCCATAGAACTGATTACAATCTCCTAATACAATCTGCATATGTTCCCCTTGAATTCTGCTCTAATATTCCTCACAATTTCTTCATAAAATCTGCAAGTAAACTCCTTCAATATTCTCTTCTCACACAAATATTGGTGAAAATATGATAAATCTTTTTATCTTTCACACACTCCTTCCTCCACACATCTCTTATTGTATTTATATCCTCATGGCTAAGTGAAAAGAGGCGTTCTTTTGGAAAGTGATGACCCTCCAAGTAGGCATGTTCATTCCTTATTTCATCGCCCTTTTTGAAGACTCTTAATCCGATGTAAAGGATCCAACCCTCAATCACAAATCCCAACAATCTAAAAATGTAACTCAGAAGTTGTTTAAAGTAACACCAAAAAAAATCTACAAGTAAGGTCTCATGTTTCTCATTCAAAAGCTCCTGAATTGATACAAAAGCAAAGCATAACTGAAGTACATTGTTTTGCAGCCACATAGGCTGATGAAAACAATTGAAAAACTGAAATAAATTTGCTGTATAACAACAAAGATCAAATGTAGAATGATCTCCTTCAAGCTATACTCATTCAATTGATTCTAGCTCCTTCAACCTGCAATCTTCATTAGAAATCACTGCTGCAATCAAACCATGAAATCACCAATCTTCTTGCTGTTGTAGCACGCCTTCAAACCTGCAACAAAAAAATGTCTTCTTGGTCACTTTCAACCCTTCTTCTGCTGAAGCTCTCAAGCTCCCTTCACATGGACTTCACTAGCTCACTATCTCCCAAAAGATAGAACTCACTAGCTCCCTAAAACATGGGTTTCTATGCAAATAGAAATCTGCAACAATGGAGTCTTCAAATCTTCTTCCCAATCCAGCAGCATCTCCCCATCTCAACCAGCAAAAACTCCAAAAGCCTCCCTCCAAAATGATAAGGCATCAATATAAAGAAGTGTGAGAGTGAGAAAACCATTGTAGTCTTCCCAAACAACCTACCAATACCACCTAGAAACTCCCACTCCCACTTTTTAGGAGAATTAAATATAAAATGGAATATTTTAGCTGTTTTCATGACCCTCACATGGATGCCTATCTCTTAACCAATCAACTTTGGTCAATTATAGCATCTTCATTGATCTCTGGTGGCCCAGACGGCTCCAAGAATGAACATGGACCAACATGCTAAACTTGACGCCCAATATGCAAATGCATGCAATGGCATGCAAATGAATGACATAAATGAGTGGTCCCACCCAGAAATGGGACGCCCAAAAGGAATATTCCCCTGGAGATGCCTCTAATACATTCACTGAAGTAAATCTCCTCCAAACTTTGTTGCAAGTATGTAGCAAGTATGAAGATGTTGTCATTGATGTCAACTAGCTAACTGGTTCTCCACTAGTTGTTGTTGTCATTAATGTTATGGATAATGGTTATTGGCTATTTATGTCAAGGATATTCAGAAAATTGTAATGAAGAAAGGTTGCAAGTATTCAGTGGTTGCTCTGGGTTTTGCTCCTATGTTCATGTGGTTAAGATATGTTGATCATGGTTGTTGGAAGTTGCTATATCCAGATTTTGGGTTTCTAAATCATTGTTCAGTGCGAGTTATGTTCACCAGTTGTGAACTATGTTTTTTAGTGTATCTGGCTGAGGCCCGGGGGAAATGTAGTTGCTCCGGATTTCTTCTTGTTTGAGTCTTATGACTTGCGGTTTTCAAGATAATTTTGTTATCTAGAAAGATTGGAACTTGTTAAGGTTGTGTGTGCTTAATTGATTTAAGTGTTTTACATGGTTTGGCCGACCGTGTGTTTAATACTACCTTCGAGGCTTATGGAAGCGCGGGGTTGTGTCGCCCTCATTCTAATTCCAACCTAGAATGTTTTGGCACCGACCTAATTTGAATTTGTAAATGCAAATGGTGTGTGGCCAACTTTGAATATGTTTCAAAGTTGAAGATGGTATAAATACAGGATGAGATATTGGTGAAAGATGTGCAAAGAGATAGAGGTCACAAGCAAGACAGTTGTGAGATAGATGCGAATCAATGTGTATGTGATGCAAAGTGGTGCAAATCAATGCAAAATCTAATTGTTCAGTTTCTGAATGTAGTGAGCTGAAGGTGTACTCTATCATTCATGCATGTCTACAAGTGTGTGAGAAAACTGTGGTGGAAATCTCTATTGCATTGAGATTCTTTTCTCTCAGTAACGTATCTCTTCTATCTTCTTTGTAATTTTGTGGCAGTGAGCCCTTCGGGTGGTTAACCATTATTGGACAGTGAATCCTGATCTGGCCAGTGAGTTTTGTTTTTGGCAGTGAGCCTTCTCTGGCAATGAGCCTTTATAATCGGTTTTGATATTCTCTATATTGTGAGCTAATCCTCACCGTGGTTTTTCCTTTATTGGGTTTTCCATGTAAATCTAGTGTTATTGTGTATGTGTGATGTTTTTCAATTTTTGCTTTTGCACTTAATGATTAATCACATTAGCAGTGTAAAGGATTTGTGTTGATCTAATTTTTTGGTGGACATTTTTAAAGGTTAAAATTTGTCACAACTGATTCACCGCCCCCCCCCCCCACCCGCCCCACCTCTCAGTTGTCTTGTTCAACAAACTTACAGTTATAAATCACCATAGGGAATAATTACAAATATTTGGAAATTAAAAATAATTAATTCCCCACACATTAGCCCTTATTGAAAATACAAAACAAAGCAAGGAAATATTTTTGGTTGATGCAAGATTGTCGATAACCGTGGATGCTCCTGCATCAAACACCTGTTGGTGTGCGTTTTAATACCCACCGAACACAGAATAAAATGCCCAAAGACACTCTATCCTCTCTTGAAAAATCACCGCGTATGCTAAGATTGCGAGAAGATCATATGGCGATTCCAAGGTTTCTTTTATTAGGTCTTGACGTGTGGATAAGATCAGTGGGCGTTGTGATTTGCTGGTAATCACAAGGGGACTTACGTTAGAATTTATTTGCAAGCTAAGGACTTAGACGGTTTTGACATTGAAGGCTCTTTCTTTTTGGGTTTTCTCAATTTTAGGATTTCCAAAAAACTATAAAAAAGGGATAAGGGTTTAGGAGTGCTAATCTAATCCTAAGAATTCAAGAGACAGCAATGATTGGGTGAAACAAGGAACCACACTTTGTTTCACCTCCTTGGGACAACTACGCAAAGTGGGTGCAATCTTCTAGGGGTGTGATCATGATTTTCATGTCCAAAATAAGACTGAAGTTAAGCATCCACAATTTAAGAGCTCAGGCTAACTTTACGCATTGGATACAAATCATCTATCCAAAGAAAGTATGAGCTAGATTTCACCAATCACCACTATCAGATCTATCATTCATTTAACAAACATTCCAATAAAATTCTACTCTAATTCTAATCTAAGTGTTGAAGGAGATATGTAACCTTGCACACCACTTGAAAATAAAAGTGATTCAAAGCAAATCATGCATAAGAGCTTTTATTAACGGAAATGGTCTAACGCAACAATTTCATATTACTCACTTCACACATTACAAATGAGGGGCGAGCTCAATTTATAGGCTCCCCAATTACAATTCAATGGCCAAGATTGATTTCGAATCAATGGCCGAGATTACAAAATAAAACCCTAATTAGGGCTTGTCACAATTAACTACCTCTCGACCAATAAGAAAATCACATTTTGGGACACTTGTCCATCTTGCTAAATATAAACCAACTCCATAGATAAGTCAGGTTCATTGAACTTGGACATGTTGACTTGGAACAATTTGATTGGTTGGAAGATGACGAGGCGCCACCTCAACGTGTTGGATGTCCTCCTTGGTCTCCTTGTTTTTTCTCCATGCACTCGCCTTAGAATATCTTTTCTTTGCCGACGACTTTGTCCTTTGTGTTTGTTCCTTCCTAGCTTTGATCTTGGATTTCCTTTGAGATGTTGATTTCTTCTTCTCACTTGCATTTGAAGTCCGGAAATCTCACCTTGGAGCAGTT
The DNA here is from genome assembly GCA_007115665.2 of Sequoiadendron giganteum. Classification (NCBI taxonomy): domain Eukaryota; kingdom Viridiplantae; phylum Streptophyta; class Pinopsida; order Cupressales; family Cupressaceae; genus Sequoiadendron; species Sequoiadendron giganteum. The sequence continues at coordinate 742,242 of CM021104.1, forward strand.
ATTGAACTTTTCCTTCCTAATTGCTTTGAAATTCCTTCAAGTGCCTTGAATTTGGAGAAGAACTCTCCTGTGCTTTCACCACAATGGAGGAAATTGGAACTTTCTTTGTGAAGTATTTCCCATACTTAGCCAAATTTTGGCTAATCAATTTCATTATGTAACACCTTCATGTTGACCATTCAACACTTAGCCAAGATTTTGGCCATCTTTAAACTCGAATGAACTCTGCCTGTGGATTTGTCTTCAATTCTGAGTTTGGCTTGTGCTAAGTAGGGCAGACTCCATCCTTGGGCAAGAATTTTATTCGTTTCCTCTTTATTCCTCTTGTTTTCTTTCCAACACCTAATCAAAATTTGATCCTTTTATTGTAGGAAAATTCCACACTTAGCCATTTTTTTGCTTCCTCTTGGCAAATTTTACCATGTTTGTTTCTAACCTTGGCGGACTTTGGCACATGTCATGCCAATTTTCTATTATGCTTGAGCGGACTTCCTCATTGGCAAGCCAATTCTTTTTCTTTCTCCTTGGTGGACTTGGCTGTGTCTTGGACAAGGCGGACTTTGAAGCTGGCTTGGATATGTGCATGGCAGACTTCAAGGTTGGCTAGACATGCTTTGGCGGACTTCATCTTTGGCTAGACCATGTGTACTTCCTTTTGGGCAGACTTTGTCTTCAGCCTGCCATCTTCATACTAGGCGAACTTGGTGAGTGCTTAGACATTCTAATGCTCGACGCACTTTGCCAATGCCTTAGAAATTTTCCTTGCCTCTAAAGTTGGGCGGACTTCTCAGTAGATTTGCCAATTTTCCTCTTGGGTGGGCGGACTTGGAAGCTTCTTTGCCATCTCACATCTCTCCTCTAGGCACTTCATGCCTTAGATATCTTCCATCTTGCTTGAGGGCAGACTTTGGAGTCCTCCTGCCAGTCACGCCTTTTCCATGCCTTTAGAAACTTTTACCATGCTGGGAAGGGGGACGAACCTAGAGATTTGTCTGCCATTTTGCTATTTTTTATATGCCTTAGGAATTTATTTCATGCCGAGTTGGGTGGACTTCATGTTTGTCTAGCCAGACATTATTCCTTTCGTGCCATAGAATTTCATTCCGTTATGCCGAGGAGTGAATTTCATGCTAGCTTGATCTCATCTTTCTCTAGGCATTTTCATTTTTTTATGCCTTAGAAAAATAAAATAAAATTTTCCTAAGTTGGGCGAATTTCTTATTTTCCCCTGCCAATGGCGTATTTATCCTTCATTTGTCTAGGGCGGACTTCACCCTTCTCCTTGCCATGGCGTATTTTAGCCTTGCCTTGTCCAAGGGCAGACTTGGCACATGTTCATTCCATTCATCTTTCCCTTTTTCTCTATGGCAGACTTGTGCTTCTCCTTGCCATGGGCGGACTTTGGTCTTGCTTTGCCTTGGGCGGACTTCACCCCTTGTCTTGCCACTCACTTGGCTTGGGCGGACTTCTTGTCTTGCTTGCCATTGACTTTTTGGGGTGGACTTTGACCTCACCTTGCCAGGGCAGACTTCAGCCTTCTTGTGCCATGGGCGGATTTGGCCTCTTCTCTCACCATCCACTTCTTCCTTCCTTGGGCGAACTTCTTGCTTCCTCAAGCCATGGGCGGACTTGGAGGCCTCTTGTGCCATGGCGGGCTTCAGCCTTGGCTTGCCAGTGCCTACCCTTGGCATGCCAAAGGTAGGGCGGACTTCATGTCTTGTCTGCCATTCTTTCCTCATGGGCGCATTTTCAGACTTAGCCATTTTTCTCCAAACTTTTGCCATTTTTTCTTGATTTTCAAGATTTTTGGAGGCTTGTTGACTTCATGCTCTGTCGGATCCGAAAATAGAAACTTTTTCCCAAAATAGAAACTTTCTAAAAATAGGAACTTTCCAAAAATAGAAAAAAGCAAAAAGCATCCCTAAAAATAGGAACTCCAGAATGGCCTAAAAATGCCAAAAATCAAAAAAGCAAAAAGAAAAAAAGCAGAATCCCTAAAAAATAGGAAGTGTCAGAATTGGCCGAAAGCAATGGCGTTCCTCGTCTACCGGACGTTCTAAGCATTTCCATGACGTCTAAGCACAGAAATGGGTTCAAAATATCAACTTGACTGGGATGACTCTCAAAAACTCAAACTCCTCATTGTAAATAAAAAGATGATAAGCAGTTGCAATGCCAAGGCAAGAAACCAAAAGCAAAAAGAACGGTGTCCCCATTTGCAATGGGGCGATGTGTGAAATAGGTCACAACAACACCCAAGGTAGGAAAAATTTTGTGAATATGGATTCACAAAATGAAGTTGAGTGGTACTACCACCCTTTCAAATTGCAAGCAATTTTCAACGAACTCCATCACTAGAATTGGTACCTCCAATTGGTTCCACTTTCTCCTCTTCCAGCACCCAGCCAGAACAAGTATCCCCCTTTGACAACTCCGCTCTACACTCAACCATAAATCGACCACCCCCTCCAAGTGTAACTCACATTCTCCTCTAATCTTGTGGGTTTCAACCCACCATAGTCCAGCCACCTCCACCAAAATGCATCTACACTAAACTCTGCAACACCATACAAATCCTTCTTTGCATACCAATCATCACTAGCAAAATCTATCTAAACCATCTCATCTGTATTCATTAAATCATACATCTCAACATGAAAATAAAACTAAGCTAACCAAAAAAATAACATGTAGATCTCAAGACTCAAACACCAAATCACTTGTATATCTTATTTGCCAAACAAATCCACATTTAAATAACCATTGTCAAAGAACCAAACAAGAATCTAGAAGATAAGAACAACCTCCTAATACTGAACCACACCACCACTTGTAGTCATGAATCAATCAATATATCACAACTTGTCAACCACATCTATGATCATGTCATGTCAATGCTCAAATGTACATTAACATACATAACACCATGATTATCACCATCATTGTACCTACACTCAACTCTCACTAAACAAAGACTCCAAGTCTTACATGCATATCAACCATATCCTCAAACCAAAAGAGAACTTGTGTACCTATCTCCATCAAAATACAAACTCTAAAAACACCTATAAACTTGTATCAAGGAGCACCAAATCTGATAACCAACAATACTATCATATCAATCTCATAAAAATATGCATTCCCACAAGTTTTAACCCACCAATCGTCCAAATGCTCACACAATCACACCTTGAATCTCAAGCTTCTACAAGTGCTCAAACAAGTACAATTCTCTCTCTACTCATCCAAGTTGAAAAACACCAGATCCACTATGTAGAATATTGTAAGTTCTCTCCATCGCATATTCAAAATCAAATTCAATTTCGTATGCAAAAGTTATGCCTATTGACCATTCTAGAGCAATGTCTACTTCATGGCACAAAATTATGACAAAAAGGGCAAAATTTGACAACCAAACATGTACCACTATGTAGTGCTTGGAGAGAGTTTTTCAACAACTATAAGTCAAAATTTTGATACCGTATGTTAAAGTTATGACCTCCAAAAAAAGAAAAAAAAATCTCTTTTAGGCAACTCATACTAAATAGAGATAACAGATTGGTGGTTCTTCGGTAGTGGTGGTGTGCAAGTGTTAGTCACTCCCTAACTAGCGACAAACTAGTGACACAGGCTACTCTATCGATAGACTTGAGGTCATTTATAAATTGCATTTTAATTATTTTTCAAATTCTCAAGTTATTTTTAAGCCTGCAAGCTAACACACGACCCTTCACAACCAAGGGCCAAAAGCCATCAACTTGGTGATTGCCAATCGAGGGCCAACAGCCACCAATAGGTGTACCCTAATGGTATGCTATCAGCAGAATCACAGCTAGCATGGGGGGTACTACAAGGGTCCATGGACCCTAACCCCCTATTAAATTTTAGGTTTTAAATCATTCACAAGATTTTAATATGAATTTTAAAAAAATTGCAAATACAATATGGCCATACAACAAGGGAGGGGAAAACTTTCCACCATCAAGCCCTAGTGGCCAAAATAGGTCGAGTTTTATGTTGCCTTATGGACCTCCTAGAGCCAATAGCAAGCTTTGTTTTCTCTAAAAGGATCATCTACGAAACTTCCCTCACAAAACCCTCATGGTGAACACTAAGAAAAAACCCTTTATTCTATATGGCCATACAACAAGGGAGGGGAAAATTTTCCACCATCAAGCCCTAGTGGCCAAAATAGGTCGAGTTTTATGTCATCTTATGGGCCTCCTAGAGCCAATAACAAGCTTCATTTTCTCTAAAAGGATCATCTACGAAACTTCCCTCAAAAAACCCTCATGGTGAACACTAAGAAAAAACCCTTTTTTTTCAAATTATTCTTCAAACCCCAAAATCTACATTCTCACAACCTACACAACATATCTCATACCTTGAAATGTCTAATATCTCTCCAACATTCTCATGCCTTCAATTTTGCATCAAATCTACTTAAACAAGGGTTAAACAAAAACAAGGATCGCTCACATCACTCAACCACAACCATGGTTTTGATACCACTTGTTAAGAAAATTACTAGGTTGATCAAACCATTGCCTACATAACCCCATGAGAGAAAAACATGTATACAAGCTTACAAAATAACCATAATGCAACGATTGAGAGAAAAACATGTATACAAGCTTACAAAATAACCATAATGCAACGATTAAAGACATACGATAAGATTGCACAAGATTGTGCCAATCAAGTGCCAATACCCTAATAGTACGCTATCAATAGAACTGCAACTAACATGGGTCCATGGACCCTGACCCCCTATTAAATTTATTTTCTAAATCATTCACAAGATATTAAAATGGATTTTTTATTTACTTTTGCAAATACAATGTCTAAACAATAAGAGAGGAAAAAAATTCCACCTTCAAGCCCTAGTGGACAAAATATATTGATTTTATGTTAATCTTTGTCTTATGGACCTCCTAGACCTAATAGCAAGTTTTGTTTTCTTTGAAAGAATCATCTATGGAACTTCCCCCACAAAACCCTCATGGTGAACACTCAGAAAAAAGCCCATTTTTCAAATTGCTTTTCAAACCCAAAAATCTACATTCTCACAACCTACACAACATATCTCATAATACCTTGAAATGTCTAATATCTCTCCAACATTCTAATAGCTTCAATTTTGCATAAGATCTACTTAAACAGGATTTAACAAAATCAAAGATCTCGCCTCCCTCCATCACGACCATGGCTCTAATACCACTTGTTAGGAAAATTACTAGGTTGATCAAACCATTTCCTACATAATCTCATAAGAGAAAAGAATGTATACAAGATTTTAAAATAACCATAATGCAAAGATCAAAGACATACCACAAGATAACACAAGATAGACCCTGAAAAAAACCCTCAAAAGGGAAAAAAACCAACATCCAAAAGCATCCACACTCAATGTATCTAGAGTCTCCATGAATACTTCTAAAACATCAAACTCATCCAATGCATCCTCCATGTGTCTAAGCATGTAACCACACATCCCATGCAATGCTTCACATATGCACTCAACAAGAGAGTTCAATATAATAACAACTAAGCCAAACAACCAACTAGCCAACCTCAACCACTAAACATATGCTTGTTTTTATAAAATCAAGCTCACACAAAACAACCAAGTGGTAAGGTAAAACCATGTGCCCCAAAACCACGAGTACACAAAACCATTAACCCCACCATTTACTTTTTTGATACTAAATTTTCTTAATATTAAATATTTTTCCAATATGCAACCCACACATAAAATATCTAACCAATGTCACATACAACTTTACAAGTGGATCCAAATAAATATTTAATGTGGTTAAACGCATATCCCAAAAAACGTAACACAAATAGATATTTATTTTACATAGTTAAAATAATTTTTTTCTTGTGCACGATGCACAACACCCTTTTCCTATCAATTATTCAAAATTGGCCAAACCCGACTACATTCATTGACTCATTTAAAAGGTTTTTTAGGCCTATGCAGTTGCTATTGGAGATTCACTAGGGGTTTCTCAAAACTCGCAGCACCCCCAATAGTCATGACCAAGAAAGAAAGAAGCCTTCTTATGGAATGGCACAACTAAAGAAGTTTTTGAGAAGCATAAGAAGGTAATGAACTCATGCCCTATACTTGCCATTCCCGATTTCTCACAACTACTTGTTGTGGAGTGTGATGCTTTAGGTGAAAAGGATTGGAGCCGTACTAATAAAAAGGTCATCCCCTAGCATTTGAGAGCCAAAAATTGAAAGCTTCAAAAAGCACATTTTATATTTATAACAAGTAAATGCTTGCTATTATGCATGCTTTGGTTAAATTTACACAATACATAGTCAATGGCAAATTCGTGGTAAGAATAGATCACATCAATTTGAAATTCTTCCTTGGTCAGAGCAATTTGAATGATTGGCAATAAAAGTGGGTAATTTTCAAGCTTATGATTTTCACATAGAATATGTGAAGGGTAAAAAGAATGTGGTTGTTGATGCTCTTTCCCATATGCCCACTTTCTTCTCAATTTTTTTTATTGCTATTTATTGTAAGCCTTCTATCATGAAAGAATATGCTAAGAAAACTTTTGCTACTAATATTTCAAATGGAAACATGAAGGATGATACGTATTTAGTGAAAAATGGTATACTATTATCTTGTATAAGATTAGAATTTTCCTTGTACTCAAGTCCAAGATGAAAGAGAAAATTATTAGCACTTTGCATATGTACATATGGCTGACCACCCTGGCTTCTACAAGAACTATAGGCAGGTGCAAGGGAGATTTTCCTAAAAGGGCCTCAAAGAGAATATTCTCAAGCATATTAGAGAGTGCACTACTTACCAATAGAATAAAGTAGAGCATATTATTCCCACAAGTTTTACCACAACCTTTGCCCATTCCAAACCAAAAATGGAAAAGTATATACATGGATTTCATCCCAAACCTTCCTAAGGTAAATAGCAAAGATTGCATTTTTTGTAGTGTTTTGTTGTGGTGAATTGATTAACTAAAAATGCACATTTCTTTGTTATCCCTACTAAGTTTAAAGAACAAGTAACTGACTTGTTTTCAAAGAGGTATTCTAACTAACATGGCTTGCATAAGACCATTGTTAACAACAAGGATAGCAAATTCCTCAACTCCTTTTGACAAAAGTTATTTCACTTGACTACCACAAAGCTCACTCCTAGTACTATCACCTCCAAACAAATGAACAAACAAAAATAGTTAATAAGTCGGTCAACAAGTACTTGAGGAACTATGTCACAGATCAACAAATAGCATAGGTTAAGTGGTTACATCTTGGAGGGCATTGTTAAAATACCATTTACCAAATGCCATTGACATCACACTATTTATGGCACCATATGGATACAATGCACTCACCTTCATTGATGCCGTGTTCACTGACAGCAAGATAACAACAACTAGTGACTTGGTGGAGCCTAACCAAGACGTTTAAAGGTCACTTAAACTTCATTTGCAATAGGCCCAAAATTTACAGAATTTTTATGTAAATTAGCAACATGTCAAGAGATCATTTGAGGTTGGAGATAGGGTCTTTCTATGCCAACAACCTTACAAGCAAACCTTCATTAGATAAAGTCGGGCCAAAAAGCTCAACCTTCGCTTCTAAGGGTTATATACAGTTTTGACAAGAGTTAATGAAGCAGCCAATGAGTTGGAATTGCCAACAAGCAACCAAATTCACAATGTTATCCATGTTTCTTGCCTCAAAAAGGCACTTGGCTAGCATATTGCACCATTAATTGATCTGCCACCGTGAATGATTACGAGAAACTAATATTGGTTCAAGATGCCATCATTGCTATACAAGAGAAGTCAAGGGACAAAAGCATCACAAAGTACTTGGTCCATTGAAGGAACCTTCTTGCTAAGGATGCTACTTGCAAGGGGCCACAAATATTTGAACATCCAACACTGTGTTGCGCTTAGCCATGAAGTTTCCCCAAGGTCAAGCCCACTTAGCTAACTACCCCATTTGCAAAACCTTCAGCAAGTTTTGTGCCTTATGAAGCATTCATCATAGAGCCCCTTTAGCTCATCAATTGATAAGTAGGAGGAATTTTCTGCAGTGTGTCAAGTTAAGATATCAATATCAAGATCCAACAGCATAGTTTCTGAGTCAAACTCATTGACCCATATTTCATGAGCAGTATGAGAACAAAAGGTCCTACAGCAGCTGCACAACAACAAAATGACCTACAGCAGCTGTGACATATTGTTTTGCTATCCTGCAGCTTAGTTAGGGTTATAGTTAGAGAAAAATAGAAAAAAATTGCTGCAAACTAAAAACAAACAACTAATAAATAAATATATAAAATCTTCTAGATGTTTTTGACCAAAAAATTGCAATTAAATCACAATTTTTCCATTATAAAATCATGGCTTTTCAGTTGAAAAAAAACAGTTTGATCAATGTTATATAGAAACTCATCTTTTTTCAGAGAAAAAACTTGTAGTGGGTTGGTGAGAAATGATTGATTGTGATATATTGTGAGTTTTTTAAAAGCTTTATGCTTATGTGGATTGGACATTTCTTCTACATGGTTTGTTCCAAAAGCTTGCATCATAATTTGTCAAATGGGATGAGCTCTACCAATAAATTACATGGACTTTCATACTAGAGAGCTGTCTGTGCACGTGTTAAATGCTAGCACATACAAAAGCTGAAAATGTAAATCGGGTACATAATTCCAGCCAATTTGGGAATGGTGTTTGTAAAGTGAGAACTTTGAATTTTTTGGAAAAAAACCAAATAACATTCCACAATGGTTTTGTCATAAGTGGCTATCATTTCTACTCAGGTTGAATTAGGGTTCATGATGACAAGATCACATTGACTAAAAAATATTCTACACAGTTTATTCCAAAAAGTGTATCATAAATTTTTCGTGTAGTTTGAAACTTATGTCTTCAACTAATTTAACGTGTTAGGGCTTACCCAATATTCTTTGTTTTGATTGTGTGGGACAAATTAGAATATCTGCCTTTTGAATAAAAGTGAGTACTTTTCAATAAGGTCAAATGAGCTTTGATGGAAGACATGTTAGATATTTTGATGTCCAAAAATTGAATGTTGAAATCAAATAATGCAATATATTATAATAAACAAATTCAAGTGTACTGATATTAAATATTGAATTGGATAAACCACCACATTGTAATGTCTCATTTTAATCTGCAGCACTGAGTGTGCGTTCTGTCAGCAGTTAGACGGGAAGTGGGTGTCCTGTCAGCAGACATATAGGATAGTTACTTTCAGCTGGGAGAAAGCTAAGTCTTTTTATCTTTCAGTTAGGTGGAAGTTGAGTCTTTTCAGCTCCTGTCAGTTCTTCCAGTTCTTTCAGCAACTTGCAGTTAGTCAGCCTTTCAACAGCTTCAGTTAACACCATAGATTGAGGATGAGCAAGCCAGTAAATTGCCACTGATTAAGGTATGATTTCCTTTGATTGTGGATTGCCCAACTACAGGAAGAAATGAGAAGATACTTCTGAAAAAAAATCCCATACTCAATTTCAGCAAGGACACACTGCTACAGCAGCATTGATGCTAGGGATGGAAACCTTGAGCATATCAACTTTTCTCTCACAGACAGAAACCCTTGGGAAACAGTCAATGGTGCAGCACAACTGTGTTGGGCATCCTAATCTTCCAATTTATTAATTATTTGTATTTATTTATTATTTTGGCCTTATACTGAGAAATGGGGCATCCCACTTTGTGTTTGCATTATTATTTATTTGCTATGGGTAGGATACTATGGGAGGTCTGTTATAAGTTGTCAGAGCATCTAATGTCATTAAATGGGTAAAAGCATCTTATGACATTGTAAGATAGGAGTTGCTTATAATGGATTCTATGATACGTAAGAGCATAAGTATAGGGGAGTTACATTGGAAGGTTGACAAGTCATAAGGCATCTTTGAATGGGTTCGAATATGCCAAAGTTTCCCAAATTGAGGAGTCAACTATGACAAGTTATGGCAGTTGTAAGAATATCTTCTATCTTTAACAAAGAAGAACATGACCAACTTAGGCATTGAAATTGAGACTGATCGTGGCACCATTTATTGGATCATTGTCTGGACTCATGGTTTTAGTAAACGACTTGCAGTTTGTTGTTTCAATTTTCCCTATTTATTGGTACTTGAAGATGGAGTATTGTATGGGTTGTTCTATGTTTAACAAAAAAGATCATGAACAACTTAGGCATTGGAATTTGGGCTAATTGAGGCACCATTTTTTGTTGTTTTGACTCATGGTTTTCAGTAAACCATTTGTAGTTTGTGGTTTCAGTTTTTCCTATTTATTGGTGTTTGTGGATGGAATATTGGATGGTTTGTATGATTGATTTGCAAGTACTGTTATGCTACTAGAATTGATCTAGAATCTAAATGTTAGTGATACTCCTCTAAAGATGTAGCTTAAGAATTGTATTGTCACCTCTTAGTTGCTGAATAATACAATTGGGTTTGCTTTGGAGTAGGGTTTCACTCTTGAAAAGATTTTCCATACATAAATCATCTTGTTATGGTATAATTTTCTCTGTGTATTCTCTTATGTAACTTTAAGATCTTTTGTTTTTACACATACCTTCCCTATAGGTTTAGTGTAAGAAACATTTCTGCACCATTGCTTCCTTTTAGATAGCAGGGTTGTGCAGAGTGTACAGGATCAATAGGTGTTCAGTTTGGCATGTTACAGAGGGTATAGGAGCATCAAAAAAGTGAAATGCACATGCTGAGTACACCCAGTAAGTTGTCTAGACAAGAAGAATTGTCCATTGAACATATGCATTTGCATGAAGACAAAAAATTTAAAATATATCTATTTTTTTGGGTTTGATTTCTGTGTGCATTTAGTCTAGACCTTTAAAGTTGAAGGAGAGCCTTGATCTTGCCAACCTGTGAAAAGTTTTTCTTAACAAACAAAAAAAATTATATAGCAATAATACATGTCAATGAGTGACAGAGAAAACAGATATCAACTCAAGGATCATGGAAGAGAGAACTCTGACAGAGATGAAAGGGCAAATTTTTTTCAAAATACCTTGATGGGAATTCAGAGGGGCCAAGATAGAATGACCAACTATTGGCAAAAATGTGCAGCTCTAGAGGAAAATGAAAAATCCAGGTCCTATTAGAATGTTACAGAGAGAGGGAAGCTCAACTTCACATAACCAACCAACAGTTAGTCAAGTAGGTCTCATTCAAAAACCTATTAGGTCCATGTTTTTACAAATGAGTGAAAAATCAGATTCTGAGATAGTTTCTGCAAAGGAGTTAGACATGCTCCTTATGAAGTAACCAAGGGAAATCAGAAGACTTCAAAGCTACAGTAACTTTTGACAATTTCTCAGAAATACTCGAGAAAGAGCCCATAGCAACAATTGAAAGGATCATATGACAGATTTGCAACAGAAAGAGAAGAAATTTAATGCTTGTACTTTTGATGTTAGTAACCATATCGATGAGTCCTTGTACAAGGGAGGCATTTTTGATTTTTCTCAATGACAACAATGAGAAATCAGCATTGCATATTGAATGAATTGATCAAATATTCGGACAAGCTCTACTGGTGTTTAGCAGTAGCCAAGAAACATTTGACAAGATTTGAATCCTTGAAAGAAGCAGCCATTGCCATATGAGATAGGTTTACAAAGTAGCTATGTAGATGGGGACAGATTTGTGAATAATTTTTCAATTGGTTCTTGTTCCTTTAATAATCCTCATTTTGAGAATATGGGTTACAAGAAAGGCAGTTCTCCTAAAATCTTTCCAAAATTCCTAAGTCAGCAATGGAAGGTAAACACTTTGATTGCCCTATTGATTACACTTCAAAAAAAAAAAGGAAGATAGTATTGACAAAAAATTGTTGTACCAGTCTAACAACATGTCATTAAAAGGCAAGCATTCAAGATGAGAACATGCTACAAAAAATGGATACAATAGAGTCCCAACATGCTCTCCGGAAAGAAGGAAAGTATTAGTTGACAGAGATTTAGAGCTCAGATAAGCTAGGTACAACAAGTATGATTAACATGCATAGAGACCGCATAGAGGTTAGCCAAAGCAATCAGTTTAACTTTATGTCTTACAGGCTTGGTTGCTTGAGCATTTTCTTCATCCCCATTCCAGATGACAACATGCTACAAAAAATTGATACAATAGAGTCCCAACATGCTCTCCGGAAAGAAGGAAAGTATTAGTTGACAGAGATTTAGAGCTCAGATAAGCTAGGTACAACAAATATGATTAATATGCATAGAGACCGCATAGAGGTTAGCCAAAGCAATCAGTTAAACTTTATGTCTTACAGGCTTGGTTGCTTGAGCATTTTCTTCATCCGCATTCCAAACATCCTGATAAAATTAATCTAGTAAGGCATGAAGGACTGACTAGAAGTCAGGATTCTAATTGGTACACAAATGCCTGTGTATACCTTTGTAAGCCCATGGTAGAAGGGATGTATATGGAATGAACTAAGGAAGCTGAGTTAGAACATGCATTAGCTGAAAAGTAAAGCAAGGAAAATATTGAAAATAAAGAAGAGGTAAAGTCAGATAGAGAACCTGGAAACAGCCACTATCATGAAAAGCAGAAACATACAACATCACAACTTAGTAGCAAAATACAGGATGTAATCTGTGAAGAAAAAAATATGACAAGTGGCAGCTTGCAGTTAGAGAACTCCCTTATTCAAATTATAATTAAGACTGGGCATTTAGCATGGAGTAGGCGTCAAGGAAGAAGTGCTTCATGAAGTTCAAGATGAAGGTGCAACACAGGAGCAACTTAAAAAGGCTTCGGCAACTTCTTCAGTTACTCTTTCAAGTTATTTAGCAAGTGGAGGATCAGTTGAAAATGAGTCACTTGTATATGGTTCAATTCTTTCCAGTGGAGAGCAGATAGGTTCCAGATGTGTGGTTGTAGTTCATGTAGAGCAGGACATTAAATCATGGTCTGACAACTTTAGTCCTTTACTTGTACTTCCCGATCATCATTGCATTTGGGAAGTACCTTTGATGGGAAATGTATATGGAGTTATTCTTCGCTGTGACCTTGAGAAGAATCCATGATTATCATTCCATAAAGGTGGTACTTTCTGCGGGGAGCAATGGTAAAAACTTTTCTTTGAACTGGGTATCCAAGAAAGCAATTTATGAAATCAACCACAGTAGCAGCAAAGATATTTGTAGAATTTAAAGCTTTTCGTAGTTATGACACAGGCTAGACATGCTACAGAACCCTTTTTGGACTATGTTGTTGGGTACGGAAAAGTGTAGTCTGCACATATAATGGCTGTGACAATCTGAAAGCAGGGTTTGCATTGTGTCTCAATAGACACTGGGAAGGTTCTTGACGCTAACCCAACTACTTCAAACCAAGTAGACCCTAACTATGTGGCATCAGAGGAAAAGCTCAACCAGTGGTATTCATGCACTTTGGCTGAGATTATTGTTGCAACAGGTTTGATTGCTAGCACTAAACTAAAGATAATCTTCCAACAAAACTGAAGAGAGATGGCAGTAACTTCTCTGCTGCAATAAAGGGTGCTCTGTTCAGAGCTGGACAAGTGACAATTTAGACAGATGTTGATGATGTGTATAGTCTGATTTTAGAAAAGTTAGTGAGACTGATTTTGAAGACACTATCCTAGCAGGAAGCATGGAAAATGTCATATTTTGGGGCAAATGTCTTGCACCCTCAGACAATAATCCCAGTTATGAAATACAATATTCCTATTGTCAAAAGATATGCTTTCAATCTAAGTTGTTGGGTTCTTATGTTTGGGCTCCCAGACTCGTGCCCAACCATCCCAAGAGCCAGAGCAGCCTGGCTGCCCCAAGTTCCCTATGGGTACATTGTAGACAATCCACAAGGAACCCAAGGCAGCCAGGATGCTCCCTAGCCGCTCCCAGGCATGTGGACGGGAAAGGCTGCATTTTTTTTAATCAAAAAACATAAAAAG
>CM021104.1:756332-837579 GCA_007115665.2 Sequoiadendron giganteum
AAACAAATGAACAAACAAAAATAGTTAATAAGTCGGTCAACAAGTACTTGAGGAACTATGTCACAGATCAACAAATAGCATAGGTTAAGTGGTTACATCTTGGAGGGCATTGTTAAAATACCATTTACCAAATGCCATTGACATCACACTATTTATGGCACCATATGGATACAATGCACTCACCTTCATTGATGCCGTGTTCACTGACAGCAAGATAACAACAACTAGTGACTTGGTGGAGCCTAACCAAGACGTTTAAAGGTCACTTAAACTTCATTTGCAATAGGCCCAAAATTTACAGAATTTTTATGTAAATTAGCAACATGTCAAGAGATCATTTGAGGTTGGAGATAGGGTCTTTCTATGCCAACAACCTTACAAGCAAACCTTCATTAGATAAAGTCGGGCCAAAAAGCTCAACCTTCGCTTCTAAGGGTTATATACAGTTTTGACAAGAGTTAATGAAGCAGCCAATGAGTTGGAATTGCCAACAAGCAACCAAATTCACAATGTTATCCATGTTTCTTGCCTCAAAAAGGCACTTGGCTAGCATATTGCACCATTAATTGATCTGCCACCGTGAATGATTACGAGAAACTAATATTGGTTCAAGATGCCATCATTGCTATACAAGAGAAGTCAAGGGACAAAAGCATCACAAAGTACTTGGTCCATTGAAGGAACCTTCTTGCTAAGGATGCTACTTGCAAGGGGCCACAAATATTTGAACATCCAACACTGTGTTGCGCTTAGCCATGAAGTTTCCCCAAGGTCAAGCCCACTTAGCTAACTACCCCATTTGCAAAACCTTCAGCAAGTTTTGTGCCTTATGAAGCATTCATCATAGAGCCCCTTTAGCTCATCAATTGATAAGTAGGAGGAATTTTCTGCAGTGTGTCAAGTTAAGATATCAATATCAAGATCCAACAGCATAGTTTCTGAGTCAAACTCATTGACCCATATTTCATGAGCAGTATGAGAACAAAAGGTCCTACAGCAGCTGCACAACAACAAAATGACCTACAGCAGCTGTGACATATTGTTTTGCTATCCTGCAGCTTAGTTAGGGTTATAGTTAGAGAAAAATAGAAAAAAATTGCTGCAAACTAAAAACAAACAACTAATAAATAAATATATAAAATCTTCTAGATGTTTTTGACCAAAAAATTGCAATTAAATCACAATTTTTCCATTATAAAATCATGGCTTTTCAGTTGAAAAAAAACAGTTTGATCAATGTTATATAGAAACTCATCTTTTTTCAGAGAAAAAACTTGTAGTGGGTTGGTGAGAAATGATTGATTGTGATATATTGTGAGTTTTTTAAAAGCTTTATGCTTATGTGGATTGGACATTTCTTCTACATGGTTTGTTCCAAAAGCTTGCATCATAATTTGTCAAATGGGATGAGCTCTACCAATAAATTACATGGACTTTCATACTAGAGAGCTGTCTGTGCACGTGTTAAATGCTAGCACATACAAAAGCTGAAAATGTAAATCGGGTACATAATTCCAGCCAATTTGGGAATGGTGTTTGTAAAGTGAGAACTTTGAATTTTTTGGAAAAAAACCAAATAACATTCCACAATGGTTTTGTCATAAGTGGCTATCATTTCTACTCAGGTTGAATTAGGGTTCATGATGACAAGATCACATTGACTAAAAAATATTCTACACAGTTTATTCCAAAAAGTGTATCATAAATTTTTCGTGTAGTTTGAAACTTATGTCTTCAACTAATTTAACGTGTTAGGGCTTACCCAATATTCTTTGTTTTGATTGTGTGGGACAAATTAGAATATCTGCCTTTTGAATAAAAGTGAGTACTTTTCAATAAGGTCAAATGAGCTTTGATGGAAGACATGTTAGATATTTTGATGTCCAAAAATTGAATGTTGAAATCAAATAATGCAATATATTATAATAAACAAATTCAAGTGTACTGATATTAAATATTGAATTGGATAAACCACCACATTGTAATGTCTCATTTTAATCTGCAGCACTGAGTGTGCGTTCTGTCAGCAGTTAGACGGGAAGTGGGTGTCCTGTCAGCAGACATATAGGATAGTTACTTTCAGCTGGGAGAAAGCTAAGTCTTTTTATCTTTCAGTTAGGTGGAAGTTGAGTCTTTTCAGCTCCTGTCAGTTCTTCCAGTTCTTTCAGCAACTTGCAGTTAGTCAGCCTTTCAACAGCTTCAGTTAACACCATAGATTGAGGATGAGCAAGCCAGTAAATTGCCACTGATTAAGGTATGATTTCCTTTGATTGTGGATTGCCCAACTACAGGAAGAAATGAGAAGATACTTCTGAAAAAAAATCCCATACTCAATTTCAGCAAGGACACACTGCTACAGCAGCATTGATGCTAGGGATGGAAACCTTGAGCATATCAACTTTTCTCTCACAGACAGAAACCCTTGGGAAACAGTCAATGGTGCAGCACAACTGTGTTGGGCATCCTAATCTTCCAATTTATTAATTATTTGTATTTATTTATTATTTTGGCCTTATACTGAGAAATGGGGCATCCCACTTTGTGTTTGCATTATTATTTATTTGCTATGGGTAGGATACTATGGGAGGTCTGTTATAAGTTGTCAGAGCATCTAATGTCATTAAATGGGTAAAAGCATCTTATGACATTGTAAGATAGGAGTTGCTTATAATGGATTCTATGATACGTAAGAGCATAAGTATAGGGGAGTTACATTGGAAGGTTGACAAGTCATAAGGCATCTTTGAATGGGTTCGAATATGCCAAAGTTTCCCAAATTGAGGAGTCAACTATGACAAGTTATGGCAGTTGTAAGAATATCTTCTATCTTTAACAAAGAAGAACATGACCAACTTAGGCATTGAAATTGAGACTGATCGTGGCACCATTTATTGGATCATTGTCTGGACTCATGGTTTTAGTAAACGACTTGCAGTTTGTTGTTTCAATTTTCCCTATTTATTGGTACTTGAAGATGGAGTATTGTATGGGTTGTTCTATGTTTAACAAAAAAGATCATGAACAACTTAGGCATTGGAATTTGGGCTAATTGAGGCACCATTTTTTGTTGTTTTGACTCATGGTTTTCAGTAAACCATTTGTAGTTTGTGGTTTCAGTTTTTCCTATTTATTGGTGTTTGTGGATGGAATATTGGATGGTTTGTATGATTGATTTGCAAGTACTGTTATGCTACTAGAATTGATCTAGAATCTAAATGTTAGTGATACTCCTCTAAAGATGTAGCTTAAGAATTGTATTGTCACCTCTTAGTTGCTGAATAATACAATTGGGTTTGCTTTGGAGTAGGGTTTCACTCTTGAAAAGATTTTCCATACATAAATCATCTTGTTATGGTATAATTTTCTCTGTGTATTCTCTTATGTAACTTTAAGATCTTTTGTTTTTACACATACCTTCCCTATAGGTTTAGTGTAAGAAACATTTCTGCACCATTGCTTCCTTTTAGATAGCAGGGTTGTGCAGAGTGTACAGGATCAATAGGTGTTCAGTTTGGCATGTTACAGAGGGTATAGGAGCATCAAAAAAGTGAAATGCACATGCTGAGTACACCCAGTAAGTTGTCTAGACAAGAAGAATTGTCCATTGAACATATGCATTTGCATGAAGACAAAAAATTTAAAATATATCTATTTTTTTGGGTTTGATTTCTGTGTGCATTTAGTCTAGACCTTTAAAGTTGAAGGAGAGCCTTGATCTTGCCAACCTGTGAAAAGTTTTTCTTAACAAACAAAAAAAATTATATAGCAATAATACATGTCAATGAGTGACAGAGAAAACAGATATCAACTCAAGGATCATGGAAGAGAGAACTCTGACAGAGATGAAAGGGCAAATTTTTTTCAAAATACCTTGATGGGAATTCAGAGGGGCCAAGATAGAATGACCAACTATTGGCAAAAATGTGCAGCTCTAGAGGAAAATGAAAAATCCAGGTCCTATTAGAATGTTACAGAGAGAGGGAAGCTCAACTTCACATAACCAACCAACAGTTAGTCAAGTAGGTCTCATTCAAAAACCTATTAGGTCCATGTTTTTACAAATGAGTGAAAAATCAGATTCTGAGATAGTTTCTGCAAAGGAGTTAGACATGCTCCTTATGAAGTAACCAAGGGAAATCAGAAGACTTCAAAGCTACAGTAACTTTTGACAATTTCTCAGAAATACTCGAGAAAGAGCCCATAGCAACAATTGAAAGGATCATATGACAGATTTGCAACAGAAAGAGAAGAAATTTAATGCTTGTACTTTTGATGTTAGTAACCATATCGATGAGTCCTTGTACAAGGGAGGCATTTTTGATTTTTCTCAATGACAACAATGAGAAATCAGCATTGCATATTGAATGAATTGATCAAATATTCGGACAAGCTCTACTGGTGTTTAGCAGTAGCCAAGAAACATTTGACAAGATTTGAATCCTTGAAAGAAGCAGCCATTGCCATATGAGATAGGTTTACAAAGTAGCTATGTAGATGGGGACAGATTTGTGAATAATTTTTCAATTGGTTCTTGTTCCTTTAATAATCCTCATTTTGAGAATATGGGTTACAAGAAAGGCAGTTCTCCTAAAATCTTTCCAAAATTCCTAAGTCAGCAATGGAAGGTAAACACTTTGATTGCCCTATTGATTACACTTCAAAAAAAAAAAGGAAGATAGTATTGACAAAAAATTGTTGTACCAGTCTAACAACATGTCATTAAAAGGCAAGCATTCAAGATGAGAACATGCTACAAAAAATGGATACAATAGAGTCCCAACATGCTCTCCGGAAAGAAGGAAAGTATTAGTTGACAGAGATTTAGAGCTCAGATAAGCTAGGTACAACAAGTATGATTAACATGCATAGAGACCGCATAGAGGTTAGCCAAAGCAATCAGTTTAACTTTATGTCTTACAGGCTTGGTTGCTTGAGCATTTTCTTCATCCCCATTCCAGATGACAACATGCTACAAAAAATTGATACAATAGAGTCCCAACATGCTCTCCGGAAAGAAGGAAAGTATTAGTTGACAGAGATTTAGAGCTCAGATAAGCTAGGTACAACAAATATGATTAATATGCATAGAGACCGCATAGAGGTTAGCCAAAGCAATCAGTTAAACTTTATGTCTTACAGGCTTGGTTGCTTGAGCATTTTCTTCATCCGCATTCCAAACATCCTGATAAAATTAATCTAGTAAGGCATGAAGGACTGACTAGAAGTCAGGATTCTAATTGGTACACAAATGCCTGTGTATACCTTTGTAAGCCCATGGTAGAAGGGATGTATATGGAATGAACTAAGGAAGCTGAGTTAGAACATGCATTAGCTGAAAAGTAAAGCAAGGAAAATATTGAAAATAAAGAAGAGGTAAAGTCAGATAGAGAACCTGGAAACAGCCACTATCATGAAAAGCAGAAACATACAACATCACAACTTAGTAGCAAAATACAGGATGTAATCTGTGAAGAAAAAAATATGACAAGTGGCAGCTTGCAGTTAGAGAACTCCCTTATTCAAATTATAATTAAGACTGGGCATTTAGCATGGAGTAGGCGTCAAGGAAGAAGTGCTTCATGAAGTTCAAGATGAAGGTGCAACACAGGAGCAACTTAAAAAGGCTTCGGCAACTTCTTCAGTTACTCTTTCAAGTTATTTAGCAAGTGGAGGATCAGTTGAAAATGAGTCACTTGTATATGGTTCAATTCTTTCCAGTGGAGAGCAGATAGGTTCCAGATGTGTGGTTGTAGTTCATGTAGAGCAGGACATTAAATCATGGTCTGACAACTTTAGTCCTTTACTTGTACTTCCCGATCATCATTGCATTTGGGAAGTACCTTTGATGGGAAATGTATATGGAGTTATTCTTCGCTGTGACCTTGAGAAGAATCCATGATTATCATTCCATAAAGGTGGTACTTTCTGCGGGGAGCAATGGTAAAAACTTTTCTTTGAACTGGGTATCCAAGAAAGCAATTTATGAAATCAACCACAGTAGCAGCAAAGATATTTGTAGAATTTAAAGCTTTTCGTAGTTATGACACAGGCTAGACATGCTACAGAACCCTTTTTGGACTATGTTGTTGGGTACGGAAAAGTGTAGTCTGCACATATAATGGCTGTGACAATCTGAAAGCAGGGTTTGCATTGTGTCTCAATAGACACTGGGAAGGTTCTTGACGCTAACCCAACTACTTCAAACCAAGTAGACCCTAACTATGTGGCATCAGAGGAAAAGCTCAACCAGTGGTATTCATGCACTTTGGCTGAGATTATTGTTGCAACAGGTTTGATTGCTAGCACTAAACTAAAGATAATCTTCCAACAAAACTGAAGAGAGATGGCAGTAACTTCTCTGCTGCAATAAAGGGTGCTCTGTTCAGAGCTGGACAAGTGACAATTTAGACAGATGTTGATGATGTGTATAGTCTGATTTTAGAAAAGTTAGTGAGACTGATTTTGAAGACACTATCCTAGCAGGAAGCATGGAAAATGTCATATTTTGGGGCAAATGTCTTGCACCCTCAGACAATAATCCCAGTTATGAAATACAATATTCCTATTGTCAAAAGATATGCTTTCAATCTAAGTTGTTGGGTTCTTATGTTTGGGCTCCCAGACTCGTGCCCAACCATCCCAAGAGCCAGAGCAGCCTGGCTGCCCCAAGTTCCCTATGGGTACATTGTAGACAATCCACAAGGAACCCAAGGCAGCCAGGATGCTCCCTAGCCGCTCCCAGGCATGTGGACGGGAAAGGCTGCATTTTTTTTAATCAAAAAACATAAAAAGAAACCCTAACAAGCTGCCTAAAACTAAAACACACCCCATTTTACAAACACAACACTGTTTTACAAAAAACACATTCTTGCTAAGCCATTTTTGCATTTTGAAAGGGAGCTGATTTTTTACAAAGGAGAATGATCCAAGGGAATGAATATAGTCTGCACAAAAGAGATGCACTCATCTAAGGTAAATATTTTAACTAATTCTTTTAGATTTTAACAAAAAAAAATTAACTTTTTGATGAATTTTTTCAAGTTTTAAAAAAATCAGCATTTTTTTTTGGAAAAAGGAAACAAGTTTCAAAAAAAATTATAATGGATTTTTGTGTTTGTTCTGAACTTTTACTAGTTTATACATAGCGTAGGGTTGCATTTTTATTTTATTTTAATTTAAAATTTTATAATTTCTTACAACAACAAATTGCAATCTATTTGGTATGGCCACTAGTTCAAGTTCAGCGGGCATTGAGACAGAGAAACAATTTAAATATGATCAAGCATCTCGTCTATGGAAATATGATACGATGCTTGATCAGCTTTCAGAAGGTAAAGCTTTTATTTGGAATTGTAATGAGTGCAGAGTCCAATTAAAGAGCTCATATAGTTGAGTGAAAGCTCACTTATGTGCTATAAGTGGATGTAGAATTAGAATATATGAAGGGAAAAATAAGAAGGGGTTGTCAGAAGAAAAAATTATGGTATTCATTAATGAACAAGAAAAAGTTGATGTTGTGAGAGAGAGCAAAACTAAAATCTCATCCTTTAGTGAAAAAAACATCAATGAAGGCACCTATAAATTCAGTAAAGGCCTCCCAACATCCTTTCTTGGAGAAGCCCTCTATCCAAGAAGAAGATCCTTCTCCTTTTTCCCACAAAAGAAGCCCATTGGTTAAGGCATTTCAAAATGAAACAAGAGACATTGTAGAGGAAAATATTGCACCTTGCATTTACACCAATGGTCTTCCTTTCAACTTGGTGAGATCACCATATTGGCGGGCAATGGTGACAGAAATCAATAATGCACCTTCTGGTTTCACAGGTCCTAGGTATGAAAAGGTGTGCACCACCTTATTAGCAAAAGAAAAAAGAATAGTAGAGACATCACTCAAACAATTAGGGATTCTTGGATTGAAACAAGAATGTCTATTATTTCTGATGGGTGGAAAGATTGAAAAAAACAGCCTTTAATAAATATTAAAGCAGTGGCCCTAAAGGCAATTGATTGTGAGGGGAAAATCAAGGATGCAGAATTCATTTCTAAAATCCTCATTGAGAACATAGAGATGGAGGGTCCTAAAAATTTTGTCCAAGTCATTATGGACGATGTGAAAAACTGCAAGGCAACAAGTGCTTTGGTTGAGGAAAGGTATGCACACATTTTTTAGACATGTACCATACACTCCCTTAACTTGGAGATGCAAGTAATTGGCACTCAAATTGAGTGGGTTAAAGCTACATACACCAAGGGTGAGGAGATCCAAATGTTTGTGACAAACCATCATATGTCACAAAGCATTTCCAAGACATTATCTCTCAATTGAATACTTTGGCTTGGAGGTGCCGAAGAAGTGGTGAAGAATATCATTGGGTAAACCAAGTCTCTCTTATTTTCACCACTTCTTCGGCACCTCCAAGCCAAAGTATTCAATTGAGAGATAGCATCTTCTTGTTCAGCTTGTATCCAATTACAATTAGGTTGTGAAACAAGAATATTGTTATTGTGTGGTAAGACCATAATTATTCATGAAGTAGAAACTGGATATATAGGGCAACTGCCACAACTGTGTTAATTGCCTTTTTGTTCCTTTCCCCAATGGAGTTGCCAAAAATTTGTTAGTTAACAAATTATTCACGATTGAAATTTATAACTTTTTCTCTCTATTGCCCAAATATAGAAATAGTCGCTGACCAACAGTTGAGTTAATTATTTCTCAATGAAATAATCTTCCTCTAAATTTTATGAGGTACAACTCCCTTGTCAGATAAAGAAAAAAAGTTTTTTCTAAATTTTTAAAACTTTACTATGGAGTATGCTTTTAACCAGAAAGCAGTAAAGGCCAAAATAGTATAATTATCAAAGATTTATATTATTTCCGATGGATGCAAATCTAGTCTTTTCATGAGGCCTTAATGGGAGCTAATGAAGTTTCTATATGTCTAACCTCCTTTGACAATAAAGTGCTACACACCTTTTGATAACTTGGGCCGGTGTATACTTTTGGAGCTTCATTTATTTTTATTACCATGTCTTGCCAATAGGTGATTGAACAACATTAAAGGACAAACCATTTGCATAGAGGCATCTTGCAATGGTTTGGTTAGCAATATCTCTAGCATCATTATTGAATACCCTCTCCATGGTCCCTTTGCCCTCTTCAAAATACTAGCCTCATCTTCATTCCTACCCAAAAATGGATGGCTTTCTACTACAATATCAAGCCCAACATTATGTGTATGAGATGGAAAATTAGGTGGCTTCCATAAGCCCCTTCCTTTTCTCAATGGATGCCTCATTCTATTAGCAACCCTTGTATCCGCTTGCTCTTGCTCCTTACTATATTCTGATGTTTTAGAAGGTGGTATAGGTTTACCATATTTTCCTAGACAAACCCTAATTCCCAATCCAAAAATTGCACACAGATGACTTTGAATGAGGGTTCGCCGATGAAACTAGAATTAACTGCCATGGTAAAAGTGCAATAGTTTCTCTATGCACAACAAGCCTACAATTTGTAAAGAGAAGTTTGAAAAACAAATTAAACTTAAATAATCTACATAACATCTAAACCTTATATATTTAATTATTTAGTATTGACATTTAAATATATTGTTTGATAAATTTATTAAAATATATTATAATAATATACTATTTTAGAATATTATATATATTATTTTCATATATAGTTATATTTTAATAATATAATTCAATAATTTAATAACATAAATAAACTATAGATATTTAAATATGTATAATTATACTTAATAAATTAATAATAAAATTTCCTATTAGTATTTAAAATATTAATCATACTATTATTATATTTATATTAATAACATTAAATAGATAATAAAAAATATAAAACAATAATAAGAAATAGCAACCTATTATATTTATATTATTCAAATTGTATAAATAATGATATTAAATTTAAAATAACACATTCAAGTTTTCCATTTTAGAGGTTTTCACTTTTATAATAGGTTTTAAAGTTAAAGATTTTATTTGTTAATAGTTTGGTTTAAATGTTTTTACAGTTCGAATGCTAAAGAAAACTATTAATTTTTAAATATTAACTCATGCGACCTAGAGTTCCAATTTTTTAGCAGGTTGAAATGAAAAAAAAAGCCATTACAAAGAGTTGAAAATTTCAAACAAAAGGCAGAGGTTTTGTTTTTAACTTTATAGATTCTTTTTTGCTTTTCAAAAGTCAACCATCATTGGAATCAGTTCAGAAACACCACGTCATCCATGGAATCGTGCGGAAACGAACTACTACTCATTGAAACATTTCAGTGTCCAAAAAATCAAACCGTAGATTTACCCACAGTAGATTTCCAATTTCGCTTCAGTATGTTTTGTACTCCAAATCAGCAACAAAAATCTGTGTTTTGGAAATCCAAGGCAACTTAGCTTTCAATCATTCATCTCCTAGGACAACCATGTGTCAACCTACTATTAAGGAGGCAGAGGACCCTCACCTAGGTCCAGACTCGGTTGTATAAGGTTCTGCAACCATTGACAATTTAACACAAGCTAATGTTGAAGGAAATGGAATGGCTGGTGTCCTTGGTACTGCAAGTGTAATTTTTGGTTTAGTCAAAGTTGTCAGTGCCAATCTTATGGTGATTTACCAGGCAAGAAGTAAGCATTTTATATACTGTGCCGTGCCAGAAAAAGAGGACAATGCTCTTGCAGAGGCATTACAAAAAAATTCAAACAAACTCTGAAGGCTGGGCACCACTCTCAGGTAGAGCTTATTCATGATTTCAGCAGTTGTTGGGCAATGCATGGCAAGTACACTTGGAGTTAGTGCTACTCTTTTGAATGCATATCTAAGTTATTACCCAAGGGTGTTGTGACTACAATACCATGGTGATCATGAAGAGAGAAGACTCGGTTAAGGCCTTGAGAGTTGTCCACTCATGGTTCTATGTCTCAAAGACAGCATTGGCTGTAAGGATAATTGGGCCATGTTTAATTGGAGGAACTCTTCTGAATTAGCTTAGAGATCAGGCTGCTATCCTTGAGCAGGAGTTTAACATTGATTGGTGAGTAAGGGAGATCACTGGTTCTACAAAAATGGTTTTCAATGACCAGGGCATGGATTTGCAAATAAGGAGTGAGCTTCAGAAAGAAAAACTCTGAAAAGGCAACCTTGTTGATATTGAGTATCTGTATGGCAACAACTTTATACCACATATCGTCATTGTAGATTGTATTGACACATTTAGAGGTCACTAAGAATTACTACCAATGGTTGCGAAAGGTGTGTACATAGTCACTCCAAACAACAAGGCAAATTCAGGACCACTGGATAAAAACCTAAGATTGAGGGATCTTCAAAGAAGACCCAATACACACTATGCATATGAGGCAACTGTTGGCACTGGTGTAGCAATAATCAGCACTCTCTGTGATTTTTCAGAAACTGGTGATAAAATTTTACAGATTGAAGGCTTGTTCAGTGGAACTTTGAGTTACATTTTAAACAGTTTCTTGGGACAGATTCGGCTTGCTCATCAAGTCAAATCAATGGATCTTTCTGCACAAATTTACTGGTTTCCTAATTCAAGGGCTTCAAAAACTCTCAATAATAGTGTGGCAACAAGTGAGGTCAGAATTGACCTCCTTTCAGGAATAACTACAATACTGTAATAAGATTTCTGGATTAAACTGGGTGTCAATTTTTTACATCAACGTTTCAGATCATACTCCATGATCTATCATCAGGATGCAATGCAGATAGAGAGAAGAATCGTTTATGACTGGAAGAAGCTTGAGTCCTACTGTGGACCGTGGGCAGATGGAAGGTGCTTTGTGGAAGGAGTTGGGATCTTCATGATGGATGAACATGTTATTAACAAAAGTTGAAAACTTCACTGGTTCCAGATGCCATTATTGGCATGCAGGAGAAGAAACTAAGGGGCAGGACCATCGGAGAGTAGTTGGTCTGTTGGAGGAACCTACCC
The DNA here is from genome assembly GCA_007115665.2 of Sequoiadendron giganteum. NCBI lineage: Eukaryota > Viridiplantae > Streptophyta > Pinopsida > Cupressales > Cupressaceae > Sequoiadendron > Sequoiadendron giganteum. The sequence continues at coordinate 768,308 of CM021104.1, forward strand.
ACAGAGAATGCTACTTGTGACAAATAGATATTTGAACATCCCGCACTGCATTGCTTGTTGGCAACCAATTCCAGGAAGGGGGGATTTGTAATGTCCCCTTTTTTTCCACAGCACTGAGTGAGTATTCTGCCAGCAATTATTAGAGGAAGTGAGTATTCTGTCAGCAGAAGTCTAGGACTGAATAAGAGAATAAGGCGGCTGTGATTACTTTCAGCTAGGAAGCAGCTATGTTTTTGTGTCTTTCAGTTAGGTGGTAGTTGAGTCTTCCAGTTCCTGTTAGTTATTCCAGTAGCATGCATTTAGTTGTTCTTTCAGTAGCTTCAGTTAACACAATCAATTAAGTATCAGCAGGCCAGTCAATTGCCAACGATTAAGGTACAATTTCCTTTGATTGTGGATCACCCAGAAACAGAGACTATACAAAGAATGGGAAGAAATGAGGAGATGCTTTTGAAAATTAAAAATGTTAACTTCGTTTCAGGAAAGTTACACTGCTACAGCTTTGGCACTTGGGACAGAAACCTCAAGGGTACCAACTTCTCTCTTGGTGACAGAAACCCTCATGATGTTTAGCATCTTCATTAATGTCTTCTTCCTCATTTATGTCAGTTAGTTCGCTGCTCAGACATTTTAGGATTTTGTTTTTCTGAAAATAGTTGTTTGTTCACCAACTCTGTGTTGATCCAGTCTAAACAGCACAGTTGTCAACTATTTTTCGTTTTTTGGTTTTTGAAGTGTTTGAGTAGGTTTGGAACTCTAGATGGCTGTAGGAGTTAGGAGTTCGTATGTTTTGGGTTGGTTAGAGTTAGTTTTTTTGGGGAAGCAGACCAAGTTTCCAACATTTTTTTTGTTATAAGATCTTTATGATTGTGGAGGACTAGATTTTGGGGAAATGCTACAGGCTTGTAATTTATACTAATCCCAGAGCTGCAGTCAATGTTATCTAATGGATGGAAATGGAACTGTTGGAGGTGACTGTATGTTTTTGTTATCCATCTTGAAGGTTTTGTATTACCGTGGTTGTTTTATCTGATGAGATCACTCCTAAATTAAAAGACAACTTGCTGTATATTCATTTAGACTTTAAGTAAATGCGATTGTGCCTCTTTTGCCTTATGCTGTTTGAAACTGCTTATAATATAGGGGTTAAGTTGCAGAAAACATGATATTTTTGAGTTTAACTTGCATGTTTAGAGAAACAGAACTACTCCACCTCAGTAACCAATCAGTGGTAGAGGGCGACAGCAGGGCTGTGCAGAGTGTTGGGGATTAATAGATGTTCAATTTGGCATGTTACGGAGGATCTAGGAGCGTCAAAAAAGTCACAGGTGCATGCTGCCTACAAATATAAAAAATATATATCTATTGCTAGATTTTTTTCTGGGTTTGATTTCTCTATGCATTTAGTTAAGGCCTTTACACACATCAAATTCTACGAGTAACACACCCCATCAAGAATGTGGCATACCAAATGAACGAGGCAAGTTATAACTGAATTTGATAGAAGAGATGCCACTCCGTCGTACAGTTTAAGCCGAATGAGCTCTGCAAAGTGAATATACTAGTCAAAAGTGGGTATAGAAAAAAGTACCTTCCAAGAACGGCAGCAAGGGTTTTGACGTAGGTGTCAATCATTTCCTCCCGGGTGGGCTTCGGGTCCTTTCGAAAATCTAGCGTAATAAGCCAGTGCTTGCAGTCCTTCAGCTCTGTCCATGACCTGCAACGAGCTAACAGATGTCGCGATGCAGGGCACTGCTTTCCAAATCCAACAAGCTGGCTGTGCCCAAACAGGTGCGATTTTGTTGATAATGATGAGGAAAGAACTGCACCAGAAGAATTTCCTAATACAGTCGAAGAAGAAGAAGTGGCAAAGGCTCTTACTAAGCTAACCATACGACGAATCCGAAGGACTGAGAGTGCCATTGATGACGATTCAAGGCCTCTAAAGTGCTTTACTTGTAAATGCTTAATAGGGTTTAAGAAGTAAGGGTTTTAACTTGTAAAAATAGTTGTTGCTCTTATCACTTCCATGAATTTCATGCCATATTAGGCTTTCCATTGCCCAACGAGAAATATAGCGACTTACTTCTGAAAAGGAAAATATAAATCGGTAATTGTATTTAATGGGCAACGGGTATGTCAAAGATATTTTAGAAGTTAATTGTACGTCTTTCATCAAATGGTGTGTTGGCATTCAATTTTTTTTTCAAATTATTTATTTTTTATTTTTAGTAATTTGTTTTTAAAATTGTTATGTAATATGAAATGTTTATCCTATTCTTTCATAAAATATTTTTAAATCTAAACTAAAATAATATAATACATTGAAAACTAAAAAATAAACTTAATACATTTTATATTTTTATAATACATTGAAAAGAGTATATAAGATGAAAAAGTTTTAAAAAATATTTTATATTTAAAATTTAACTTTTTAACTTTTTTAAAAGAGTGTATAAATTTATTTTTTTTAACTTTTTTGATCTTATACACTCTTTTCAAAAATATAAAATGTATTAACTCTATTTTTTTAGTTTTCAATGTATTATTTTATTTTACTTTTAAAATAAAATATTTTATTTTATTGATGCAATAATAAAACCTACTTCTAAAAATAGTTTTTTTGTAAACTACAAATATTAATTCTTAAATAATCTTAACGAAAAATAAAACAACTAGTTCCTTAAATAAATAAAAAGTTACCAAGGTGAATAGATTAGTCTTTATCTCATTCTTAATTTTTTATCTTATACAATCATTCATTTGCATTAAAGAGGCTGAATATTTCATGAAGAGAAGGGCATCTACCTTGGAAGTTTAAGTAGTGAAGTCTTTAATTAACTTTTACTTTCTCATTGATGTTTCTTTTGTTCATAATTTTGGTACTATTATTATATTATACTTAGTGATGGAGGCTAGTTTCACAAGCCTCAAAATTTGTGAAATTCATCTATCTAAGTCATCATCTATTTTATGCACTTGCCATTTTTTTCTCTTTAGTTATATTCAATTCTAGAGATCTTCAATGGGTCTTTGTGTTTAATATTATTTTTTTGTGTTGTGTAAGTTTTTTCTCTTATATTTCAATCTTTCATCTAAATTGTCAAATTATAAAATTGTTTAAATTTTTCTTTTATGTTCAAGTTGTAAAAATTGGGAAGTTCATGAATTTGTGAGCTTCCCAAAACCGTAATCAACAAAGGAAAAAAAGAAAATTGCAAGGTTCATGATGTCACAAAGTTTGTGAGTTCAATAACTTTACAAAATGTCAATAAAGTTCAAGTTGTCGACGAGTTTGCAAACTCATCAAAAGTGCAACAAAGAGTAAGAATGGAGGAAAATGTTCAAGTAAACAAGTTCAATGTGTTGCACTTTTCAAAGATTCATGGACTTGAGAAAAGTGCAACATAGTTCTTAAGTTCGTGAAAAGTATAAAACTATGACAAAGTGAAGACAAATAAGAGAAATAAGTAGTATGTTAGAGCTTTTGGAGGTTCAGGAACCTCTTGACCCTCTAACATGGTAAAAAACTACCCAAATCCCTAATAAGAAGATAGAAAGTTGTGTAAGTATGGGATGTCAATGAGTTCAAGTTTTTGTGAACTCAACAACCTATTTCAAAATTATTTGAAATCATCAACATGCAAAGAGCAGGAAAAACACTAAGGAAAGAATGAAGAAAAGTGAGATGTTGTTCAACTTGCTGACATGGTTCAATATGAAAGAAAGGTGCTAAAAAATGAATAAGCAAGGCAAAGATGGTTTAGCGTCAACAAGTTTAAGAGCTTTTCAACTCGTTGATTCACTGGCATGGTTCAAGGCTTCTCAAAACCTTCAATTTGATCAAAAGATAGAAGTTAAAGACAGCAAAGGGGTATGTTAAGTGGCATTGATGACTCCAACATTTCTTGAACTCGTCAACAAGTTCAATAGTGCCCAAAAAATCTAGCATGGCTTTGACAAGTGTTGGCATTTCAATTAGCACCTCTGGAGTGCTTATTGGAAACAGACAGCTATTGCAAGTGTGTTAGTACATGCTCTTCGGATTACAGAGAGGAAGATCTCTCTTTGCTGATTATTTCTATGTAAAAAAGGGGAGCGTACTAAGATTCCTATCTTTTTTACTCAACGGTAGGACACAAAGCCTTTTTCTCTGGTTTCCGCAGATTCTTAACTGTGACTAACTAGCTTCTAGACTATCCTACCTCCCCAAGATAAACAAAGCATGAGGGCATAGGAGCATAATGGATGGGTTCGATTACTTGAACCCTCTGTCTCAGTGGAATATGGTCGAGGCTCTGAACTCTCAGATATATACCAAGATAAGGTTTGATGCAAGTAAACACTCTATACGGTAGGTTGGATCTGAGACTTGCCAAGGAGGAGGAACCCCTTGTCTAAGGTATAGGCTTTGGAAATAGCTTACTGGAAACAACAAGGCACGATGATTCAGCTGACAGGATTCCCTAGGAGGTGACGACACCTGTCCAAAGTGTAGGTTGAAAGACAACTCATTAAAAAACATCAAACGATAATGATTTATAGAAAAATATCCAAGGAGGAGGAACCCCTATCCGAGGAGGAGATTGAAACAATAGACTATTTAGAACAAGACTTTGAAAGCACTAAAATATTTAGATCAATCAAGCATGCACCATATGATTTTATTCTTTAAGTTTCTCCAAAGAATTACAAAGGTCGAGACAACAAAGGCACGAAATCATGCACAATTACGATCAACCAACAAACTCTCATCCAAGAGTGAACAGATATGAACAAGATACTCATTGCAATGATTTTTGGCTTTGATTGTGTGAGAATTTTTGCATCAACGTTTCGGATCATACTCTGTGATCCATCATCAGGATGAGAGCAGAAGGATGAGTGTGATCCGAAACGTTGATGCAAAAATTCTCACACAATCAAAGTCAGAAATCATTGCAATGAACATTATGGATTGTGGAAACTTGATATCTTTAATGAACAAGATAACTCTAGCAACAATGGCGTAGCAATTTTGCTTAGTAAATAAAGGTTCAACAAATAATGAGCCTAAGGCTCTTATTTATAGAGACTCAAAAGAGTAGGCAACCCTAAAATCTCCTTGAGTTAACAATCAATTATTGTCAATCAACAAGATTTATTCCTATGTCTAGAAGTAGGTGAGCAAGCAGTTAACTAGAAATCTACTTCAATTAACTGAAACTAAAGAAAAGTCAAACTGGAAGTCTACCTCAGTTGACTGACACCTAACTAAAGTGAACTTAAATTACATATGTGTCTCCAAAATAGACAACCACCTTTAAAGGAGATCTGAAATCCAAAAATTGTGGGAGTCAATTAGACATCCTAGATCAATGGGATCTGACATGCATGATTTGTGGAGATCTGGAGTCAACTTGGAAAGGGGCATCAAGTTGACTTTAGTCATATTTATTGTTATTTTGGAGGGTAGGACGTCCTTCTTGAGGTGTTTGACACCTCATCATCATTGGTCAACAATGCTTTTGTTCATTCGTTTACTTCTTCATATGGAGGTCATTACATGTCTATCAATTGTCAACTTATCGCTTGTCGGCAACTTGATGTATGCATCTCCTTCATTTTGCTTCCCTTAGGAGGGTTACTCCTTTTCTTTTTATTTGTGTTTCCACTTTGATGTGGAAGGTAGTGTAGTATTAACTGATGGCAGCTCTGTGTTGGGAATGACTACCTTCTGCATTCTTTTGCAACTTTGACGTTTTCCTTGATCTTTCTCAATGGAAGAGTATTGTATGATGAAACCGCGAAGCTTGATGATGAAACCGTGAAGTTTGACCACGATCACTCCAACCGTGAGAAATGCACATGAACTTGTTGCATGTGTAAAATTCCAACAGTTACGATCCTCTAAACTGGCCTCGGAAGGCGATCAGATATATGAGGTGAAACCATTATGGAACCCGTGGACTTGTGTTTATGCTTGTCAATCTGTCTAGATTGCCCTTTGGGTGTGCCAGACGCAAATCGGTGCCAGTTGTTTTCAGAAAATCATGGAGTAAGACCATTTTGGTCTTGTATTCATCTTAGGAGAACTACGTTTTGAAAACCTTGAAGATTGACTATGCACATGATGTTGCTCAAACAACTTTTTTTGGAACTGCTAAAAATAGCCTTGTCGAGGGTAATTTTTACGAAAAATTATGAGACATGGGTTTTGTTGAGAATAATTCTCTAAACAAACCCAAATCGTCAGAAATTTCAAAAAACATGGTTTTTTATGACATGCAAGAGCCCTTCGGTGGCAAAGGCAGTGAGGCACCAGAAAGTGATTTTTCTCAAAAAAAATCCAACACATGGGTTTTGTTTGTGCTTCAAAGATGAACAAACCCAATTTGTCTGTTTTTCAAAATTACGACTTTTTTTGGAAACCCTAAAAAATAGGGGTAGTAGGGCTAATTTTTCTAGAAAAATCTAACATGTGGGTTTTGTTGAAAAAGTTGTGTTGATCAATACCGAGTTGGCCAGATCTGTGATTACATGTCATTTTCTCAAACATGCAAGAATTTTAGACAGAAATAGAGGAAGTAGACAGAAGGTGGATTGGAAGTTATCGGCTATCAATCTGGAAGAATTATTCCTTTAGATGCAAACTCTGATAAATAGTCCCTATGTGCAACAGATCTTCAAAAATATGAAGAACGATGAAAACCCCTCTACCAGATCTTCAAAAATGTTGGAGAAGAAAAATATCCATTCTTGAGCTCCTCGACCTGCAAAGAAATAATGAATAATGGATGCCTAGATGCTTTGATATGTCAATTTGGAGTTGCAAGCATCAATTGGTCATCCAAGTCATGATTGAGCTTGATTTGGAGTTCAAAAAGGTGATTTCCACTTATTGTGGAGTGTTTGGCTTCTTTTTGCCTCCAAAATTTGTTAACTCAAGTCAACATTTTCTTTTGACTTTCTTAGGCGTCCCTTTTAGAGTTTTGATTATTTTGCAAGTTGAAGTGCCTCCGTTTGATCTTTGATCCTGACTGCTCAGTTGATCTTCAACAATTGTTGACGGATCCGTTGTTGAAATGGCATTAGCTTGATAAGATATGCCTGGGAGAGATTAACTCAAAAAACTGAGTTTGAGCCTCCAGAATGAAGGGCGCCTCTTCAAGAGGGGCTCTTTTGGCAATGCTTTAGTCAATTTGCATTGATTGTTCTTCGTTTTTACCTTTTTAGGCCCTGTGCTTTGATTTGACGTTCCTGTTGATGGATGAGTCAAATGACTCTGCTTGACAATGCATCAGGTAGCCAGCTCAGGCCTAGTCAGGATGACTAACTTCTCAGTTGCTAACAGTGATTTCAGGTCCTTCAAACCCAAGGGCGCCCCTGTTGGGCAAGGGCGCCTTTGACCTTTTTGACTGATTTTATCTATGTTGGAACTGTCTGCTTTGATCTCTGTCGTTAGATGATTCAACAATCAGATTCTTCCGCTGACAGTCTCGTTGTCGAGATTCATCGAAGCTGAGAAGATCATTCTGGAGGTCAGTGATCAATCAGACTGCATTTACTCCTCCAAAAGGAAGGGCTCCTTTCTCCAAGGGTGTTTTTCCTCTGTCCTTAGCCAATTTTTGGCTTGTCCTTTCAGTCTCTAGTTTTGGCTTTTTTTGCTTGATCTCAACGTGTGATCGTTTGGCATGTCCAGTGAACTTGTTGTCAGATCGATCACGTAGCTAGGACGAAGCTGAGAAGATGTCATGTATGAAGAAATTGTTGATGGATTCATCTGATACCTTGAACTGAGGGGCGCCCCTAGCTAGCAGGGGCACTTTCAGCTTCAAGTTCTTTAATTTGGCATCTTCAATGCTTATAGATTCTCCATACTTTGCTGACAATTGGCCAATGATCCTTGAATCAGAAGATCTGACTGATAGACGCATTTTCGAGCCAGCACGAATGTGAAGGAGATGAATGATCTGAAGATGCAAGGTGATTACATTTTCCCTCTAAGATCTAAGGGCGCCTTTCTTCTGGAAGGGCACCTTTTTCAATTATAGACTATATTTTGCCTTGGTAGCAAAACGTGCACCTTCCAGAGTTAGCCAAATTTTGGCCTTTTCCGTTTTGAGAATCTCCTTCATTGAACGACATCATTTTCATCCTTTTCTACCATAGCTTCTTCATTGGAGTTCTTGAAACTTAGCCTTCAACACCTGGTATTGGCCAATCTGCCATTAATGGTTGCAGAGCTCCTAACTTTGTTCCTGAAAAATGAGAATAGACCCACTAGAGTAAAACATATCTTTTGATGATTCTGACTTGATCAGTGTGATCATGAAGTCAATTAACTTTATCAAAATCATTTTCAATCATTTTCGGGAAGGTCCTATTTTTTAGGGTTTCCCTAAAAATAGGGGCATAAAACCCTAATTTTTAGTTTTTCAAAATTTTAACCATAGGTTCCTTGACAGAAAGCCACAAAGACCTTATGCTTGGTTTGACCTAAAACATAATTTTGATGACATTTTTACATGATTTAGCTCAATTTAAGCAGAATGCCAAAAAAAAAAAATTGGGTACAACAACAAGTAAGTAAAGGAAAATAAAATAAGTTTTAAATGCAAGAAACACGACACCTAAGGATATTTGAATGTCAATGCCTTGAGTACACTGCATTCACTCGCCAAGATGTCATGATTATTGCAAGAGGTGGCTTTGTATCTACCAACTATCCTTGCTTAATGTGGACCTCTCAGTTTGGGTGAGATTCACCTACAACCATTGATTTTGCAAGATCCTACAATGCCAACATTAACTCTTCCAACCTCCATCAATTCCCAATAATGCCCAATCTTGTGTTTACTAGAGTATTATATATGTAGGCATCGTATCCTTTAAAAAGATTGATCATTGGTTATTTTTATATGCTATATGTGTCAAATATTTCTTCTTGATTTCCTCAATAGTCCCCATATTATAAGTATCGCATTTACTTCCTATTGACTCAATCTATTGCCTTCTAGACCACAACTGATCCAAATAAATAAAAATTCTAATTGCACCATACCTTTAGGAATTGTATTTGTCTTCAATTTTATCACACCCTTGAGATCAATCTCAACTTCCCCAAGTTTAGCCTCATTTATGATCTAAGATACATAAATATCTAAATTGGTAATAAAATATAATATATGCTTGTCATTCTCAAACACCTGAAAGTTGGTAACATTATCGGGCATTGATGGTGTTGGAGTGAGCTCTACTATAAATTTCTTTAAACTAGATAATGATAACGGTTGTAGTGTATTAGTTGCTTGTGTCAAAGCATCGGTAGTATGATTTTTACTCTAGGGAATCAATTAGATATCAAATGCACTAAAACTTTTGATCAAGTCCCAAACCCGATTCCAATAACATCTTAATTTTTTATTGTGATAGGAATATTATTTATGGACTTTTTTATAAATAATTTAAAATCGTCGAATACTTGTACACCTTAGCCTTTTTATGAATAGCCATGAGGAGTCCATGCACATATGTTTCATATTTTAAAATTTTTGTTGGTACACAAGAATTGCAGTCTTTGGGCAGTGAAGAAAGTGTGTCTCATGGGACTGATCAATTTGAAACCTTCTCTAACATCTTGCTTAGATTTTGAGCCACCAAACCTTAGGTTCCACATCTAGTTACTGTCTTGACTATCTTTGTATACCTTCTTCCCTTGTACAATTTTACTGGACTGATCTTTGTAAGTTGGAGGTACCTTATTCAGGAGAGGTTCTTGGGTAGGATTCACCTTTGATGATTCTAAGATATTAAGATTATTCTTCACTTGCTAAATAGTGGTCTGACATAAATAACATGTGAATTTTGAATAAGTCGCATTATGAATTATGTACCAATAGGCCAACAACAAATCCTCTATACCAGCTTTTTTTCCCTAGTCTAATTGTTTTATCACATTTGGAGATAAAATATTGAAAACCTTCAAACACCCCTCCATTATCATTGGAGGCAACATCTTTATCTGTTTCTATATAAACCTCAACATTGTCGAGGATTTGACTTAAATTCTTGGAAGCATTTGTAGAGTGTATCTTCATTACTTCCTCAATTCAAAGGACTTCAAGAATATAAATACCAAGATCAACCTCTGAGAATAATATCTCATTGTTCTGATTGTATTATGTAATTTAGTGTTTCATTTGAGGCTCTCTCTATCTTGATTTGATCTATGGTTCCCTTCCATTGAAGCTACATATAAGAGAATTTAATTTCTATATAACCATTCAGAGTCTTGGACCAATCCTAACTTAATAACATGCCATACACATTTAGGATATCAATTATTTGAATGTCAATAATATGCTATGTTGGTGTAAATAGTGAATTTATCAAACTATTTAGCTATTAACTTAACTAAGAGAGTCACAATCACATTGCTTAAGTCTCCACTCAGGGACTTCTATAGTTTTGTCTCACCTCATCTGCTTGAGATAAGTATCCTTACTTTGTGAGACACTTCTTGCATGGTCACTCGCCACTCACAAGAACACTTGTTATGTGAGTTAACAAGTGTTCCATTATTGGAGTGGTAGTCAATCATTGTGTTCAACATGCCTACCCTCACCACCTTGCCTAGATAAGCAAGGATATTTTGTACATTCAAATTATCTCTTGTATTCTCTCTTGATAATAGCAGTTAAGCTTATTTGTGTGCATGCATTTTGTGGAAGTTTTTTATTTTTTGCTTTAGGATCTTGGAGAAAGCTATGGAAATGGTGGCAATAGGAGAAAAAGGGGGCATAGAAGCCTTATTGGCAAGGCTGGTCAAAATAGCAAACGAGATGTGCACCCGAGCAAGTGAGGGAGACTTGTTCAAGTAGGAATGCATGGACCCAAACAAGCAAATCCAGAAATTGTCGAGTCTATTATGCCAGGAAGTTCACACTTTGGGTGGAGGGAGACTGTATGAGAAGCTCATGAGGTGGATCATTCAAGAGATCAAAAAATTTCTAGAAAAGGTGTTGGTTTTGGTGACCAAGTGTTGACACAAGCGACTCTTCGCCATTACCTCCACCACAACATTTAAGAAGATATGGTTATTAAAAGATAGTTCAATTGGGGATGTTATCTAGATTCTGAATGTCTTAGAAAATGATGAATACAATGACTCAATGCTAGGGTTTATTTGGGAATAGATAGCTCCTCTCCACATGGGAAGTCTTTCCTCTCCACGACAACTCCTAATATTGTGATCTCAAAATTGTGCATCATCTTCATATCTACTCACACAAGCCGCAAACACTACTCTTAGGAGTCTACCATGCCTTAAAATCTCCCCACATATTGCATATCTCTCTAGAAGACTAGGTTGCAGCTATACATATTCCCACAAATTAATCACCCAGTCAACATGCCTCTTTGAATTGGCCCATGAAGTTGTGATCTTGGCATTATATTTTCATTAACCATAGTATTGAATGTTACCAATTTATGTTAAGTATGAGCATTTTTTTCCATGTTTAGTTGAATGTCAAAATTAGCACATCTCCCCTCAACCTGATCTCTCATCATTCACGCAACCTCATGTCTCCCTAAATATTTTTTCAACCATTGAATGGCTCACTCAACAACACATCAATTTGATAATTGTTGTAATCATAACTTATTTGCTAACCAATAATCTTTTTTTAAATTGCTAGTGGTTTATATTCACTGTCAAAATTGTCTATCAAGATATCTCTAAAGCTTGTAAAAGGGGGGATATTTTATTTTTTGTGTAACTTTCAAATAGGAAGTAAAACTCAATTGTTAATAGTCAACGAAAAGTTGTTTCCATTCTAAATACTTCAGCATCGATATGATATAAAAATTGTGTTGTTTGATACATATTTTGTCTCCTCCTTTAACAAGAAAACTTTAAGTTTCTAAGTGCAAAATTAGGCACATATGATTATTGTATCTTTTGATTAGCTATTGAGATTGAGTATTGGTTTTTTGAAAGTGATTATCACTTTCCCATTTCATCGGAAATGATATCGCACTCAATTATAAAGTGACATGATTCGTTATATAGAAAATATTATATGCACTAAATATAAAGTGTCAATTGAGGAAGGATCAAAATAATCAAGAGGGGTTGTCATTGTCATCATGCCTTGTGCATTTTATATTACTCAAAGAATATGGTATTAATTTAAAATAAGGATGATCAACTCATCTACCATCATCTGCTACATGAGATTCTAGAGCATCGAGAGAATCTTTCTAGCAGAACATTGCTTCTTGCATTAGAACTCAGAGGCACTTCACCAAGAGCATCCAGAGATTCCTTATAGCAATACTTCACATCACTTCTTTGGTACATGTTCTACATAATTCTTCATATGGATAATTTGAGCATCATTCAAAGAAGTCACCATCATCTTATGGGGGGTTGCATAGTCTTTCTTCATTCTATCATCTCTTTTTGGAGAGGAGTTTTATTCCCATTGAGTTTTCTCCTTTACTCTACTTTATAAAATATTGAATTTGTACATGAGTAGCTAACATGGCCTAATAGTTGGGACCCATCATTATTTCATACATTACTCCCTAATTTACACTTATGGGGGTGTGTTATTGTAAATAGTGACTTTGTTTTGTCTCACCTCATGTGTTTGAGACAAGTATCCTCACTTTGTGAGACGCCTCTTGCATGGTCACTTGTCACTCACAAGAATACTTATCATGTGAGTTAACAAGTGCATTCAATCATTGGAGGGGTAGTAATTAATTATGTTCAACTTATCTACTCTCACCATATAAGCAATGTTACTTTGTACATTAAAATCATCTCTTGTATTATCTCTTGATAATAGCAATTAGACTTATTTGTATGCACGTATTTTTGGAAGTTTTTAGTGTTTACAAGTTGTGATCTTGGAAAACATAACATATTGGACACGTGGGTCAGATAAAGCTACATATAAATATGATTAAGTTCTTGAACCACATTAACCTTTATTTTATCTAGTTGGCATGTCTTTCTCGTAGATTTGGTGGGAGTGAGGCCTAACACTTTACACACAACAAAAGGCATGATATTTGTCAAAGCACTAGAATTTTCTATTAGGAAATTATGAATATTCTTACCAAATATAAGTAAAATCAATAGAAAAGGTGGGGAATGGGATTCCCTTTTATCCCAATACATAGTCATCGAAGTATCTGTATGGGAAACTTGAGTCTTACCCTTCCCTTTTGTTTGAGAATCCTTTAAAAAAACTCATTAGGTGATACCTCAGGTCTAGTTGGTTCTTGTATTAAATTAATTAGATCATTTCTAACTTTAGGAACTATCAACAACTCAAAAATAGAGAGACTTACCTTCATATTCTTTAATTTATCAACTACATGCTACCCCATCCACATGATCTATGTTCAAGTTGAGGGCTCTTTCTTAAAGAACTAGGTAGGAACCTTGGGAGGTGTTGGATTATTGCTAGCATCTAGGTCTGGACATACCTAAAAATCATTCAGAGGAGTAGAATTTATGAAAGGTAATTTAGGCTTATTGCTCTTGAGATTGTATGGCCCTTTATGTTTTTGGTAAGCACAAACTTCATTTTATTTACCCGAGACCGATTCCAACCCAAATAAATATTCCAAAGATTCCTCATGTTGGGACTTTATTTCTTGCTCATAAGTACTTGGTGCTTCCTAAGATTCTACATTTTATACTTCCTTTTGGAATATGCTCGAAGCTAGCTAAAACTTGTGACAATTCAATTTTAAATGCTAACTAGTATTGTGTAGTCTGCACCAATTTGGCATGGTAGGCTCAACCAAATAAACCCTTCCTAGAGGCCTTTTAACGAGTCCTAGAATTGCCTTATTTTCCTTGGTTTAGTTTCATACTTTTCATCCTATTCATGATAAGTTTCAAAGACATTCATAGACCTCTTCACATATATTGTATTTAAATCAATGAAGATGATATATTAAATTAAAAAATGATTGTGTGAATATTTAAATATCTATAGAATTTAATGAGGTATTATGTTGATAATAGTTATTAATGATGAAAGATGTCTTTGGAATAAACTAACCCCTACAACGATGGATTTGTCAACTCGCAGCAAAAGGATTGTCAATCCACAACAAAAGGGTGTTTATCTATCATAGCCAAAGAGTGTGATATCCTATAGAAAATGTAGTTTTTTTAATCTAATCTAGGTAATGGTCAAAGAGAGTGAACATGATTTATTCATGTATCACTCCATCTTTTTTCTTTATGTTGTTATTAGGTCGTGGAGGAAAGAAGATACATGTACTAATAATTTGGTTACATATGGATTGCAATAAGTTTGGCCCTGTTAGGAACACATTTAATTATAATCATCTTCTTTAAACATATAGAATCTTGATATGATTTTGATTCTCTACCTCCACTAGCTTTTCATTACTGCTTAAAATAAGACCTAGTCATCTTCCTATGTTTTTGGGATAGTCGATAGTTGTTAATAGTTTGTTTTTAGTCTAAGAATAATTGAACTCTCAAAGGTCTTGCATAAATTTCTAATCTTGAGAGAGGTCAAAAGCTAGCTAGACAATAGATATTTTGTGCTAATATATTGGAATAAAAATGTTCTTGATCAAATACTATGTTAGTTTTTGTATGTTCAAACTACAATAAAGAAGGATATGGTTTTTCCATGAACCTCTAAGTTAATATTTAAAAAAGGATATTATGGGATTGCAGCAAATCAAGCAATGGTCACTTGAGGTACTACAATACTCCTAGTAGTTTAGGCTTTTAATTATAAATAGAACGAATGATTGATTCAGGGAAAATGGCACACAACTCTAATAAATTTCAGAGCAGGGCAGCGAATAGAATAAAAAAAATCAAGGCTTGCAAAATTAAACCTTAAAGGTGGGGCAAAGAGAAATTCCATGAGTGATGACAAAATCACCAAAAGGAAAATCAAGGAAATGTGTATTGATGTTTTTGATCCCACAGATAAAGAGACCGGGGAATTAGAATCGACATCACTAATCAGAAGGTTCCTTGTCAAAAAATTTAAAAGACACAACATCAATGACTAGGTCATTTGAAATTGGGATGCAGATCCAACATTGAATTATATACCAAAAGGTTTTTGTTGTTGTCGTCTTCCAATCTGAAGAAGAAAGAGACAAAATTTTGGATGTGAAAAGTTAGAAGAATGGGACTTCCTATCTATACCTATAGAAATGGCAACACAACTTCAATCTGTTAAAGTATTATCCACTTGATGGACCTATATGGATACGATTGTATAACCTACCATATTAATATTGGTTTGAGAAGCTCTTGGCCAAAGTAGGAGATACAATTGGGCAGATGATAGAAATCAACTTGTGAGAAAGTGAAACCCTGATATATATGCATGAATCTTGATGGTCGCAATACAATAAATCCTTAATATAGTGCACTTAAAGGTTGGAGAAAATAAATGGACACAAACCATCAAAATTGAGACACCAAAGTTCTATCGTGTAAAATGTATGGGCAAAAACCTCTCAAAAGAAACTTGTTGCAGATTCCCCAAACACTTCAAAGAAGAGTGGAAAGAAAAAATGGTGGAAACATAATGAAAGATAAAGATAAGGAATCAAAGGTTACTAAATATGACAAACAAGCAGAAGCAATAAACAATCCTAGGGAAGAAAAGGATAACATTGAAGGAAACAATAAGGAGTCCAAGCACCCAAATCAAAAGCAAAAAAATGGAAATAACGCAAGGTAGGATTGTAGAACCCAACAATGATGTCAAAACCCCACAAAACCAAACGGAGTCAAATGAAGAAAAGAAGGCATTTCAAGAAATGAAAGTAGTGGAGTCATTCTTGAATTCAGAGGAAGAACTAGACATTATGGAAACTTTAAACATCAGTCAAATCACTCATAAGTAACTCAATGTTGGAAGCAATAGAAACTCGGGCCTAGAAAAACTAACAAACAAAAAAGAGAGGAAGAAGCAAGAGAAAAATGCATGTCTAATATAAAAGAATAGTTACTGAGATCTAAGGGAGGAGCCCCCTCCTTTAGAGAACAATGAAGATCACCACATGGAATGTTAGGGGCCTAAATGCCCCTAACAAATGGTGCTTCTTTAAGTGCCATATTGAAATCTTGAAGACAAACATATGGATAATGCAAGAGACCAACCCGAGTGAGAAAGATGCAAAAATATTTATATCACACTATAGAAAATGGCAAGGAACGTGGTCTAAAGTAATTGGAAGCTCAAGTGGCCTAATCATATTATGGAATCCAACAAAGGTGGTGATCAAAGATTTTTCTTCCACAAAAAAAACATATTGCATGCAAGGTATGATATTATTCCTCTAATTTATAATTTGTTTTATTCAATATCTATGGGCCAACCAAAATAGAAGAAAAAAGCCAAGTTATGGGAGGATTTAACAACAATAATGAATCAATTTCAAAATAAAAAAATTGTGTTGGAGGGAGAATTTAAGGTTATATTAGATCACAAAGAAAAAATTGAGGGATTGACTAATGAAAAAATTCAAAGACTTTGTATTGAACAACGATTTGATTGATGTTGTCACAAAGAATGGATGGCACGCATGAAATAACCACAGAATGGGCTTTGCCAACATAGCTAAGCATTTAGATTAATTTATTTTGTCAACAAATTGGTATAACTTGGACACTTTGTGGGATGTGGTGGCGTTTCCATACTCTGGTTTAGACCATTTTTTGGTAGCACTAGAAATACAAACTGACAAGCCCCCTGTACGTAGTAGCTTCAAATTCAAAAAAATGTGGCTAATAAATGAAGGACTAATACCAGCTATCATTGAATGGTGGAAAATGGTAGACCTATGGCATGGAACTAAAAGTTTCCAATTCATGGAGAAACTAAACACAATAAAAGAAAGCTCAAGATATGGAACAAAATGGTTCTGGGGAATATATTTGAAAAGAAAATTTGATTGGAAAGAGAAATGGAGGCCTTGAACCAAAAAGTAATAACACAGGGAATGAAAAATATTAAATATTTAGAAAATATTGATGGTTGAACATACAAAAATCCTTGCTAGAGAAGAGATATACTAGAAAATCAAGTCAATAGAATTGTGGTTGAAATAAGGGGATGTGAATATTAACTATTTTCATAACATAGCCAAGGAAAAATGAATAGGGAATCATATTGAAGGAATAAAAAAAAACAACATGATACAATAGGAAAATGAGATAGATATTTCTAGGAAGAAGGAATAAAATTCTTTAAACAACTACTGGCACCCTGAAGATGAGGTTGTACCAATAAATATGGAAGAAATATTAAGGGAAATTCCAAATTTGATCACATAGGAAGAAAACTAAAAATCGATGGAACCATTAACAAAAGAAGTTAAAAAAGTCACTTTTGAATTACATTTGATAAAGCGTCTCTAGCTCGAATGGCTTTCCAACTCAATTCTACCAATAGTGTTGGGATTTCATAGGAGATGAAGAATGGGAAGTAGTAGAGGACTATAAGAAGAAGTGGAAATTTGTAAAGGAAGTAAATAATACATTTATAACATTAATAAGGAAGAAAGATGATGATTCCCATTTGCTAACTTTATACCGATATCACTTTGCAACACAATATATATATATATATATAAAATCATATCCAACAACAATGGAAAATAGATTAAAGAAGTTAACGCATGACATAATATCACAAGAACAAAATAGTTTTACTCCAAGAAGTGAAATAATGGAGGGAATTATTGTTGTAAATGAGGTAATCCACTCAATACAATCCACAAGACAAAAAAAAATGATTCTTAAGTTGGATATAAGCAAAGCGTATGGTTGGAATGGATATTTGGGCACATCTCCAATGTGGTATATTTGGTGTTGATCAATAGCTCTCCTTGTGGTTTATTTGAAAGTGCTTGGAGCTTGCGATAAGGGGACCTTGACCTTTCTCGTTTCCTTTTTGTAATAATGGTGAAAGCAATGAGTAGGCTGGTAAAGAAGAAAAAAGAGAATGGTTTATGGCTATGAGTGAGGGTGGCTAACAATATGGAAAAACTCTTACATAAATAATTTTTTGATGAGCCAATGTTATCTGGAGAAGCTACTATACACAAAGCAAGATAAATCAAAAAGATATTAGATTTATACATATCAATATTAGGGCAAAATATCATTCAAGAAAAATCTGAGATTTTATTTTTCGGCTCCAATAGGCAAACACAAAGAAGGATAGTGAATCACTTTGGGTTTGGAATTAGCACTACTCCATGCAAATACCTTGGAGTCACAATCTTCCAAGGATCTACCAAAGTTGAGCACTAGAAGCATATATTGGACATTTTCCAAAATAAAGCACTAAATTGGAACCTGGGTAAGTGACTCACATGGTTAGGAAGAATACCAATGATAAAATCAATGCTTGCACGGAAATCTCCATGTACATGATGTCATGTATGAACCTAAAAAAATAGATCAAAGATTGAATAGAACAATTAAAATATTTTTATGGGAAGGCTTGAATGAGAATTGATGTCTCCCATTGATCAATTACAGTATAATCAGAGATAGGAAGGATGAAGGTGAGGCAGCTATCAAAGAATTCAACACACAAAATAAGGCACACGATGCCAAAATGGTTTGGCAAATGTACATGAAGCCATAGTCTTTGGTGTTTGGTGCTAAGGAACAAATACCTTGATAATGACAACCCCAAAAGAATCCCGACCATTGCCATTTCGAGATGGAGATCACATATCTGGCAATTTATGTGGGACTACATATTGGTAATTATTGATCATATAACTTGGAAGATAAATGGTGGAAGATATGCATTTTTTTGGAGTGAATCCTAGAAAGTATATCAACCCCTTATAGAAATAGAGAATTTGGTTGAGTGTAATGTTCTAATAGAAGGAACATAGGGATATGTGTGTTGCAAATTTCCTCGATGTAAATGCTAACAATAGGGATGTCACTTGGAGATGGAATATTCTAAATGATAACAGGTTTGAACAAACAAACAAACAAACAAGAGGGGTGCTTACAATAGTACTAAAGAAAAGTAATCTATTGGTAACTTCCAAACCTAATCAAATCATATGGTGTAGGGCAAAAATAGGTAATTATATAGTGAAACTAGGCTACCAAATTTAGAAGCTAAAGCAACAAAGTAAAAAATGGTCGACTAAGCTATGTTGGGACAATGCAATCCTCTATATGGTAGGGGCTTTCACATGGACAAATTTACACAAGAGAATCTTAATAGGAGACAAACTTCACTTGGTTGGGATGGTTGAACCTAATTGGTGCCCAATGTGCAAGAAAAGTGATGAAATTTCTAATCATCTACTACTCAACTGTGAGGCGGCATCACAACATTGGGATTGTCTCTATTGGAAACTAGGATGCTAAGGAGCAAAACAAAATGACTTATATGCCTTCCTCAGAGTTGGCTGAACTTCTACCCTGAATGACTTATATGCCTTCCTCAGAGTTGGCTGAACTTCTACCCCGATTCCTTCTAGCATGATATTTGGCTTGTGATTCCTTCTTGTTATGGTGGATATGGAAGGAGAGAAATGGATGAATATTCTAAGATGTGGAAAGGGGCATGGAGTAGACATAGATAAATATAGAAGATGGTATAACTAAAATAATTAATGTCAGAGTGACACGACATATGTCATATGCACTTACCAATTGGGTAAAAAAATCTTATGAAGAAATGGGATGGCCTGAAAATGTCAAAAAATTACACGAACGATGGTACCTCCACATGAGATAAAAGGAAGAATGTAAAATGGGAGTGTCCTCCAAGTGGTCGTCTGAAACTGAAATTAGATGGTGTTGCTCGGGGTAAACCGGAAAAGTCTAGGGCAGGTTGTACAATCTGAGATTAAAGAGGCAAAACAATGTGGGCCCTCTCCAAAAAATTAAAGGATAGAACGAATAATGAAGCAAAATTGCCCGCCATCGATGTCGAGCTAAAGTTATGCATCTTAAAAGGTATAAACAGTATAGATATTGAAGGTGATTCATAAATTTGTATAAATTCCATCAAGTCAAAAAGCATTTGTAATTGGCATATTCAAGGCCTGATAGAGAAAATTTGGAAGGAGTTAGAAAGGCTAAGAGACTACACAACTGACCATGTATATTGAGAAGCCATTTAAGCAGTTGACTACCTGGTGAATACTGGAATAAAAAGTATTTGTACTAGAGATAATATCGGATGTATGTGAGTCATGGTTAGAACTGAATACATATGTACATGACAATCAGGGAATAAATCTAACGACAAAAGTAAATTAAAAAGATCATGATTAATTGTTTATCCCTGGATCTTGGGATAAACTCAAAGGAAAGATGTGTGCAATACCACTGCATCTCTGCTACTTACGGGATGAAACTAATCCATGGATAGGGGAAGCAAATCTCGAAGTATAGATTAAGTGGGAAAACCCGTACGTCATGAGCGTAGGAACTGGTGAATGTTGGTCTATAAATGACATTATCCAACTAGCATTGGCATCAATAAGGTGATAGGAATGAAGATCTAACTAAGTTCTGCATAAAAACATAGAGGTAGGATACAGAGGCTTTGAGCAGTCTGGTTCAGATCTTTCAAAAGAATCTTACGAAATGACAAAGAAGGAGATATCTCAGATTTATTGTTGTTGTCTCCATGAGAGCCCCAAGGAACAAGTGAAAAGGCTATTCCAAATAACAAACGAGGTAGAGATAAATGCTATTATGGGGGTCATCGGCCTCGACCATTGGTCTCAGGGCCACATTCATGATAAAGAAATATACGAGCTATTTTTTGGCACAGTGGTGGAGGCCACAAGGGAAAATAAACTTGTTACAGGTCTAGTACCCGCTTTTCTCAAACCTGATGTGAGACCAATGATATTGAGCGTCATTCAAAGGATGGAGGTGATACCGAGTGGGAAGAGAATTATGGGCATATTTGATGTTGTTGCATCCAAACAAATGTCTATTATAGACGAAGCACTCCAGCTATTCAGGGAGGGAATTGACAGAGGATACATGGGCACATTCCACTTTTATTTAAGTAATTACGGTGACCTTCTAACTCTTGAGCAAACTGTCCGGGTTAATGAGTTGGCTAATTGTCTCATCTATCTCAAGGCTTGGAAAGCCTAAAAATGTCAAAGAAATCGATGTAATTTTCTGCTTTGGATTTAATATAATTGGAGTTGTGAGTTGTCCCCTCTGACAAAGCTTATTTATAAAAAAATGAAAATTTATTACTAATTGTTAGATTATCTTTTCTAGTTATAGTTAATTGAATTGTTATTACAATAAATTGTAGCATAACTGAGTTGTCAGTTATTATTTTCGTAAGAGTAGTTATCTATAGTAGCTATTATAGTTACCCACAACAATCATTATTTATATGAATCTATTTTTAGATAGACTCATTTCAGTTAAGTTGCTTTCAATTAGATTTGTTTATGTTACTATTTATACATAATTAATTAGGACATCAAAGGATTCTTAGTTACATATATGGTGTTAACATCATCTCAAGATTATGATTCCTTGGTTGAAAATTTAAATGAAGCACCTCTAAGACAATGAAGTTCTTGATAAGGGATTTGTTGGTCTGTTAAGTTATATGTATGCATTATCTACATCAATTGATTGAAGATAAAGAGCCCTACACCTTTTATTTGAAACAACTAATGTTGTAGGTGTGTTCAAAGGAGAGACTACTCCTCCATTATTTGGTATAATCTTTCAAACCCTATTCTACCTTTGATATCCTTGGTTTTGATTTTAGTTTTCGTTTTGGTAGAAGTTTTATTGATAATTCCTTTGAGCATTTTGCAAATAGTTATTTTGATTGCAAAGGTGAGTTGCCTCTATTGTTTCTTCATTTGTTCGGTGAGACCTTCAGTGTCATCTTTCTCCTCGTCTTCCTTAATCTTTACAGCCTCAATGACCTAGAAGTAAGGAAAATGTGATGGGGGAGCCTCATATATTGGAACCCCTATATGGAGAACCATAACTCCTATAGTTATTGGGACAGGATTGAGTATAAGTGTATGATGATCCAAGGCCTAATAAATCTTATAAGACTGATTAGGTATTCTTTGGGTATCAATATGATGAACACTGGTCAAAATCTCAATTGTCCCAATTGGGAATTAACTTTAACAACTTTAGCATATGCATCATTAAGAGAAGGTGGTGCAGGATTGGATCTTCTAACAAACACAAATGTGAGATTATCTAAGTTTGAATAATATACAAGTGTTTTTTTGTTACCTCATCAAGAAGGTAGGGATCCTAAAGGTGAGTATAAGATTTATAAAATATATTATTGAAATCACTGATGAGCTCATTATTGTTGATGGTGTTTTTATGCACTTCACAACACAGGTAATACGTAGGTGCACTACCTCTCTTGAAAGACAATCTTCCACAATCAAATTACAGAACACTATCTCAAGGTCTCTCAGATGTCAAGTCATGACGATGCTTGGGATAGATCAGTTGTTTGATGTGATTTGCTGGAATCACAAGGCGGTCTTACGTGATTTAAAGTTGTGCTTGAATTGGATCAATGGGTGAAGTTCTCTGAAATAGGGAATTACTACACTTCGTTGTAGGCTCAAACAATAGTCTTAGACTCCATAGTTTCGTTAAATTTGGCTTTACAATGTGCAATGAACCTTAGCTCAAGTTGTTTCTAAAAAAAATGAAAAGAGGCAAGGGAGAAGGAAGGTTCCTGGACCTGCAACTACCGCTAAACAGTGATCATGGAGGTTCCTGCTGTGGACAGTTTCCTAAAATGAGATTTCACTTAACCAGAATTCTCACAATGTCATGAATCCCATGCTATCTTCTAAGGACTGCAAATATTCATCATTCATTCGCCATGTAGATGTGAGTAAAGATGAAGTTCAATGAGAAGCTATGAAATTAAAGTCCAGACTAACTTTACACAGTCACCTACCAACAACAAATGACCAAAAGTATGGACAAGGAAAGCATACACACAACAAAAAGCTTCATAATCAAAGACAACATATTAAATCCACTAAAGCTAACTAAAGAATACCAGAACAACAAAGTAACTTGAAGCAAAGTTCTAACTAAAGGGAAAGGAATCATGAAACATGTGGAGAAACCTAGAAATACACCAAAAATGACTGTATTTTCTATTATAATTTCTGCAGCATGCCTTTACAACAACTCAACTCTCTTAAAATGAGAGGAGGAGAGCCCTATTTATAGTTTTCAAGGAGCAAAATGAAAGGCCAGGATTTGATTCTATTGTGTGGCCAAGATTCACTTTACACTAGGGTTTCACCTACCCCCAAAATACATTACATTTTAAAAACATTCTTTGTCGTATCCCTATTTTGTCATCTAGTGACAACATTGTAGCAATTTCGTCCTATAGTTGTAGCTATTCTTTGAGGAACTCTTCATCAATGACAGGATTGCCTTTGCTCTTTTTTAACACTGCATACTCCATAAAGCTCAAGATTAGAGGCTGGAACTTGTCCAACTCCATGATGTCTGATCATAAAATCTGATAACTCCATTCATGGGAGTTGTTGATGAGCTTTTTCCAGTCATCATCATATTTAGAAGCATTTTCTCTGAATAGTTCTAACTGCACGAAGGCTTGGGCCGCAAAGCTCATGAAGTCCGTGGTAACCTCAGCTGACATCCCATCTTCCATGGTCTTCAAGAAGTGGGGCTTTATACTCTTCGGGTTTATCTCGACAGTGGGTAGTTCATACCCTGTTATGACCATGAGGTATTGAGTGCACTCCTCTCTTGAATCCTTGGCCCATTCGATGTCTGAGATCACCCTTTCCAAGATCTGATCCAACTTCCTCTTCCGGTGATCGAAATCACGCTTCCATACGTCCACCAACCAGTGATCATCATCCTTGAGGGCCAGGTCTTTCTCCCATACCTAGCTTGGTAATGTGAGAATGACCTCAATCTTCGGGTAGGCAGCCTTGTATTTCTCCGAGAACTCTTCACAGATCCGTTTTGTGCCCTCGAGAGTCCCTGTACTTCCAAGAATTTGTTCGTTGTCGGGACGGCCAGGTTAATACCTGTGTTTCCCATATCTAAGACCTATCAGAACCAGTTTTCCGTAGTCTTATCCAAGTTTCTCCTCCTCTCCAACTTGTCAATTTGTTCCTGAGACAGTAATTGAGGCGACGCGAATGATGTCGTGGGTTGCTCGTCTGGGGATGACCACTGTTAAATATAAGTTGTAAGATCTGCCACTTGTGCCTTGAGTTCCTCCTTTGAAATCTTATCTTGTTGGATAAGATGTACCACCGTGGCAATCAATTCCCGGAGGTGGTCAACTTTCTGCTCTTTTGAGGCCACCCCCAAGTCGATAGTGGAGATGATGTAGGTTATTCCTTGCTCTCCCACTACCGGTGTTGCTATCTGTACTACCCTAGATCCGAAGGCATCCATGGTCACCTTTGACCTGATCTTCAACCTTTTCTCCTTCTTGGTGTTGATTTGTGCTCTGGCCAGAATGGCTTCCAGCCTTGCCTTAGGATCTTTCAAGGTGGGAGTCTTTTGTTTCAACTACTTTTCTAGCCAATTAGGCATTTGGGGTTCTTCCCTGGGTGGCTCACTCTGCTCCCTGTTGTCCTCCTTTTCGAGTTCAACGACTCTGACAACGAGAGACGTTTCTCAGTTCCTGTAGCCTTCTCCTCCTCATCGAAGTCTTGCTCAAGCATTATATACTTAATGGAAGACTTGGCACGCAACTGCTCAGTGGAGGGATCATCCATTTCAACATTCTTTTCTCCTTCATTCGGGCTATTTTCATGTTCATCCTCTGGAGTAGCAGCTTCCTCTTCATGTGCAAGCTGATCCTCGGCTTCTTTATCTTCAATCTCCTTGAGTTGCTTACTCCACTCTGCATTGAGCTCTGTGTCGTTAGACTCCCTGATTAGTTTTGCATCTTGCTCATTGTTGTCCTCACTGGAGGACTCATATACCACCTCATCAATCTCGTGATGCTCGAATTGAGGGTGTTTGTGATAGTCAAATTCTTCATCCTCGGGCTCTTTTGCAGCCTCTAGTTGCTGCTGCTCAAGCTCATAGGAAATCTGCATCGTTGCCTCCATTCTCGGTGGTTCAGTTGGGGGAGGGAGAGCTGGAGCATTAGCCATAGCCTAGACTATTGCAGCCTGCACTAGCAGATTTGTGAACATCCCCAAAAGCTCAGACGACATGTTCTGCATGTATTTCATGAAGGATTCGGGGAGGCTAAGGGCAGGCATTGCAGCAGCGAAAACAAAAGGAAGGGAAGGGGACATAGAGGAAGAGGCGGTCGATGAGGTGGTGGCAGAGGATGAATCCACCGATACGACCTGCAGGATTGGAGAAGTGGAAGCAAGGTGGACAAAGATGTCCACCCCAGGCGGAGAGGAGGTGGAAACTGCAAGTGAAGCATGCGGGATGGTGGTGATAGCGGCGAAAGCTGTAGTAGATGGGGACCCTGGTGGGTTAGTCTCTTCCTCTCTTCCCTTGAGGTGCGGGTCCTCTGCTATGACTGGCATCTCAACACGCCAGCCATTTTCCTTTTCTTACTGGATGGTTCTCCTTTCGAAGCTTTTCGGGCGTAAACCTTTGGGCCCGGTCTTCCCTTTCCAACTTCCTTTCTTTTCTTTGTTTTGACCGATGGTGGGGATTTGGAAGTTGCCCCAGTTGTTGCAGCAGGTACTCCACCACCAGAGCCACTGGGCTCACTTTCGAGTCCCTTGAAGGTCAAGGCGACTCCCTGTTGTTTCAACTCTGTCACCTTCTGGTCAAACCATGTCCTTGTTTGAGCCTCTATGGGCCTGGTGAGTACATCGAGGTCATCAAGCTCTTGCTCGTCCCAGTCAATTGCAGGCAGCGACAAATTGGCGATGACATCATACCCTAGATCGATCACCGTATCCTCATCCTCTTCAAGCTGCTCTGGGACAGGGCACAAGAACACCCTTCGTATGTAAATGACAATCATGCGCATGTAGTGCCGCAATCGCACTTCGAGATCATCTTTACAGTTGGCCCATAAATCTTCGACGTTGTGGAGGTGGGCATATTCTCAAGATTAAGTGGGAAAACCCGTACGTCATGAGCGTAAGAACTGGTGAATGTTGGTCTATAAATGACATTATCCAACTAGCATTGGCATCAATAAGGTGATAGGAATGAAGATCTAACTAAGTTCTACATAAAAACATAGAGGTAGGATATAGAGGCTTTGAGCAGTCTGGTTCAGATCTTTCAAAGGAATCTTATGAAATGACAAAGAAGGAGATATCTCAGATTTATTGTTGTCATCTCCATGAGAGCCCCAAGGAACAAGTGAAAAGGCTATTCCAAATAACAAACGAGGTAGAGATAAATGCTATTATGGGGGTCATCGGCCTCAACCATTGGTCTCAGGGCCACATTCATGATAAAGAAATATACGAGCTATTTTTTGGCATAGTGGTGGAGGCCACAAGGGAAAATAAACTTGTTACAGGTCTAGTAACCACTTTTCTCAAACCTGATGTGAGACCAATGATATTGAGTGTCATTCAAAGGATGGAGGCGATACCGAGTGGGAAGAGAATTATGGGCATATTTGATGTTGTTGCATCCAAACAAATGTCTATTATAGATGAAGCACTCCAACTATTCAAGGAGGGAATTGACAGAGGATACATGGGCACATTCCACTTTTATTTAAGTAATTACGGTGACCTTCTAACTCTTGAGCAAACTGTCCGGGTTAATGAGTTGGCTAATTGTCTCATCTATCTCAAGGCTTGGAAAGCCTAAAAATGTCAAAGAAATCGATGTAATTTTCTACTTTGAATTTAATATAATTGGAGTTGTGAGTTGTCCCCTCTGACAAAGCTTATTTATAAAAAAATATAAATAGAACGAATTGTTAGATTATCTTTTCTAGTTATAGTTAATTGAATTGTTATTACAATAAGTTGTAGCATAGCTGAGTTGTCAGTTATTATTTTCGTAAGAGTAGTTATCTATAGTAGCTATTATAGTTACCCACAACAGTCATTATTTATATGAATCTATTTTTAGATAGACTCATTTTAGTTAAGTTGCTTTCAATTAGATTTGTTTATGTTACTATTTATACATAATTAATTAGGACATCAAAGGATTCTTAGTTACATATATGGTGTTAACATCATCTCAAGATTATGATTCCTTGGTTGAAAATTTAAATGAAGCACCTCTAAGACAATGAAGTTCTTGATAAGGGATTTGTTGGTCTGTTAAGTTATATGTATGCATTATCTACATCAATTGATTGAAGATATAGAGCCCTACACCTTTTATTTGAAACAACTAATGTTGTAGGTGTGTTCAAAGGAGAGACTACTCCTCCATTATTTGGTATAATCTTTCAAACCCTATTCTACCTTTGATATCCTTGGTTTTGATTCTAGTTTTCATTTTGGTTGAAGTTTTATTGATAGTTCCTTTGAGCATTTTGCAAATAGTTATTTTGATTGCGAAGGTGAGTTGCCTCTATTGTTTCTTCATTTGTTCGGTGAGACCTTTAGTGTCATCTTTCTCCTCGTCTTCCTTAATATTTACAGCCTCAATGACCTAGAAGTAAGGAAAATGTGATGGGGGAGCTGCATATATTGGAACCCCTATATGGAGAACCATAGCTCTTGTAGTTATTGGGACAGGATTGAGTATAAGTGTATGATGATCCAAGTCCTAATTAATCTTATAAGACTAATTAGGTATTCTTTGGGTATCAATATGATGAACACTGGTCAAAATCTCAATTGTCCCAATTGGGAATTAACTTTAACAACTTTAGCATATGCATCATTAAGAGAAGGTGGTGCAGGATTGGGTCTTCTAACAAACACAAATGTGAGATTATCTAAATTTGAATAATATACAAGTGTTTTTTTGTTACCTCATCAAGAAGGTAGGGATCCTAAAGGCGAGTATAAGATTTATAAAATATATGATTGAAATCACTGATGAGCTCATTATCTTCTCTCTTCACTTCCACAAAATTCTTATATAAATTTGTGAGCTCTATACGAATCCTCAATCTATTTAAACATGTACTATTCATAAGAGGCCATGAAGTAATCAATCTATCTATTAGATGAACAAACCAATAAAATGCTTTCTCTCCCAAGGAGTATGGGAACAAACAATAAGCCACATCCTTATTTTGAATATGCCAATTCTGCAAAGTATCCTCAAAAACCTTGATATGCTCTTTTGAATTCCTATTTGTATCATTGACATGGAACTTGGAACAAAACTTCTCTGGAAATTTGGGCATGTCATGGTATCCATTGAAATAAATATGAGAGGTATTATTAGGTAACCAGACCATTGGTGGTGTAAGTAGGGAAATTGAAGGACCTTGAGTTGTAGTCGATAATTGTCCCCTTTTTCTAACACTCCAAGATCTGGTGTGAAATCCTAACTCAAAGAATTGCCCTTTATTAGGTGTAGATCGAAGTATTTGCTCAAATTCTCTTAGGGGAGAAATAGATTGTACACCATAGTTTAAGGTAAATCTTTAGGCCCTCCTCCTAGCACCAATTTTGTTGACGAGTGTATTTTCACATCACAACACAAATAAAATACTTGAGTACTTTGTCTCTCTTGAAAGGAAGTATAACCTCTGAGACTTCAAAAAGATTACCCCAAGGCTTCGATAGTCAAGTCTTTACTTTGCAAAAATGACTCAGTGGTTTAATTTTTTTTGTTTAACAAGGGCCCTTACAATTACCTTACTATAATTTTAGGAATGTAAGGGTTTTGAATGGTTTGAGATTCCTATGAAACCCTAACTGGATTTTCAAATCTAAGACCTGAAAATAGTCTTCAACATCTAATACTACAATTTGTATGATGCTTTCTTCCTAAACTAACTCAAATCTTGCAAATAAATTTCAAAATATAAGGTAAGAAGAGATTAAGTTAAGAAATCCTAAGGACGATAACAATGATTGTTGATGCTTAGATAGACTGGTTCCTCGCAAAACCAATTGCTATTTAATTAGAGGTTAACTCACAATGTTGCAAGAACAATTCAATCTTCCAAGGTAATAAAATATTTTCAGATCACAAACATTCATATAAATACCCAAATTTGACGTAACTTAAATAAATCTTCACAATTGGACTAATATTGAATAAGGTTCAAACTAACCATGCAAAGAAACTTACAATAAACAATCTACAAATGGTATGAACTAGAGATCTATCAAATATCTTCACATTTCATCATTATCATAACTAAACTTTATCTAATATTAAAGAAAATGAACCACACAAACATAAGAAACCCACAAGTAGAACACCAAAATTCAATGATTTGCTTGTACTTATTTCAAAATGTTTGGTTACAACAATTCCAATTTCAACAACCTTCTATAATGAGAGAGTGTTTCCTTTTATAGGCAAGGATAGTAAAAACTAGGGCATAATTAATGGTGGAGATCATCTCAACACCAATGACATTGATTACATTGGCATTGAATATTTGAGTGCATTATATATTTTCCATGTAATCGTCATTCATCTCCAATTGAATTAGTTACAAACCTTCCTTGGAATATGTAAAAGTATAACATAATATAAAAAATATAGTTGTCTTAGCAATAAATTATAAATTCAATATCCTAGAAAATCTAGGGCACAAATTCCCAAAAATACACTTTTAAAAAGAAATCCAATGTGAGCTAGTTGGCATCAAAATCATGTAAATCTATCATTAATTACACTTTTGCCTTTTGATTTCTCTTTAACAACAAAATTGATAAAAAAATCTTAGGACAAGAGTGACCTCTTCATTGTACAAACTAACTACAACATGAACTTTGTAACATTGGGTGGATCATACTGATTTATGAGTTGATGATGCAAAGCCATCTGATGGGCTTAATAATTGGCTAGTTTCCGATTACTATTTTATACTTTTTATCATTTCTTTATGTCGAGCTTTGAAACAATACTTAGACCTTTTATGCCTTTCATATACCTTTAAGCAATTTTAAGCATTTGGAAATGGAAACACGTTATGTTGATATGTGTATGTATAATTCATGAATGTTTATGAACTTTAGTAGGATTTTATGTTTAATTTATGATTGTTGATAATGAGAATGTCTTAAGGAACACAACTAACATTTGCAACAAAGACAATTGTCAACCTACAGCAAGGGGCTTCTTAGCCCGTAGCATAAGGACTATAGATCATTGCAAAGAAGATGTCAATCAACTAGGGCATGACACTTTCAAAGGAAAATAGAGGTGATCATTTACTAATCAATCCATGAGTAACCTAATATTACTTTTACTTTCCAATAATACAACCAGTAGAAGGAGTCTAATTTCAATAGGATTGAATTATGACAGAACTATTTTGTTGAACACATTTATGTTACGAGTGGTTAAGTTTGTTGGACATGGAATCCATGTTTGATTTGTCTAATCTTGTTTCAAATCTAGTTATTATTTTTTGTTTCAAAACTCAACCATCTTCTTATTCTTAAGGAGGAGTTGACATTTATTTTATAGTTTTTTTTAGTTCATGAATAATGGGACTCCCTCATAAGACCCTATATAGAAGGATACTCCATCGAGGAGGAGATCTAGTACCATTAGTAGTAGAAACAATATTATGAATACATAACACGTGTTATTGAACATAGATCTTCAATAGATTTTTTATTAGATTTTGTGTAATGGTTTTATGTTTAAGAATGCAATAAAGGAGAATTAATTTGATACTATGATTTGTTGAGTAGGTGAGTGTTTGACAAATCTTGTGGAAGCAACAACTCAAGAAAGGGCCACTTGAGGCATGTAGGGAAAATCTATGGACAAAGAATGGGGTAAATTTTTATCTTCTTTAACATTGTTGAATTCAATTGATATGATTTTTCCTTAGTTTATTCTTATGTGTGTCAATCTGGGAAACATAAACTAACAAAAGGTATTAGGATTGTTTGCTTAAGGGTTGAAGACAATAAGTTAAGAAAATATGAGATGCATTCTACGAGAAGACCAAATATTCAATTTTCCACACTTCCTATAAATATCTCTAAATTTTACTCTCAAACGATTTATGATTCAATAAGAATGTTATTTAAATCAAATAACATAATCATCATTACACATAAGACACTAACTAAATACTCTTAGTCTCAATTACATATAAAATGGTTTCTAAAATTGCAATGGTTTCAACTGATTGTTTTTTGGTGATAGGAGCTATTAGCTAAATGATAGGAGTTGTGGCGTTGGCGACATGACCTATGTAGAAAAGATTGTCTTTTACAGAAAATAGAATTGCAAACCCAATTAGCTACGAACTTAAAGTAACATTGCATTTATATGAGATAATATAGTATTCAAATTTAAGACTAAGAGAAATCACCATATAATTTGAATAAGAAAATACACACACACAGAAGTAACTTAATTAAAATGCATATACTCACAAACAAAGCAAGCAAAATTTAAATTCAGTCAGTTGAATGAAGAGGGGGCCCTAACTCCCAGTAAGCTAAATGAGAGAATTATTCACAGGTTTGCATGAACTTTCAAAAAAAGATCTTCTTTAGATCAAAATGATAATAATAATCTAGATGTCCTTTATATGAAAGAATAGGCATATATATAGCCTCGTCCATGAAAACCAACTATCCTAAAGGCCAAATACAATCAAGATAATTCAATTAAGAAAATGATGAAGTGGCCTCTGACCATCCTTTTCTAAACACCATTTTAAACAAAATTGCATTAAATACATAAACATTGTAATCTCTTTAACAACTCCTCATAACCGATCCTCATCCTCTTCCTAGCGGTTACTATCCTCATGCTCGAGATCATCAAAATTCTATATTACACACAAAACCATCAACATAGCAGTAAATAATCGACATTTCTCAAAGATATACTACATCTCTTAATTATATTAATTTCTACAATCTTATCAATTTATTATGGGAACGGGTGCTGCCACAATAGTGGTTTACAATTTCTGAGAGATTCTGATTTTTGTTGAAATCACATATTTTTAGAAAATATAATGATTTGAGCCTTAAAAAGTTCCATTTTAAAGATTCCAATTGAAGAGGGTTTGATCAAACCACGTTATATCAAACCCCCTTGGATAGAACCTCGCTAGTTTTAAACCATACCTATAAATGAGTCTCCTTTACACCTATAAAAATGTTGATAAAAATTCACTTTTGATTTACCTTTTGGGGGATCAAATGAATTCATTTAAAATTTATTTGAAATGATTATGGTAGTCCTCAGAACAATCTATCCAATGAATATAATTTTAATATGTTTTGGTTTTATTATGTATTTATTTTTTTGTTTTATTAAACATAGGTTTTTCATCGAAAATGAAGGTCTTTGTTCTGCACATGTGGAAAAATAGCAGATTATAAAAAAATTTGGAAAAATATGAGTGATCCAGATATTGAAGTCCTTGATCCAACAAAAAAATAAAAATTCAATTTCCATATATACAAAAAAAGTTACGCGTTATACGGTCGCGCTATGTCTGAATTGTAATTGGTTTGACTTCGAAACTTGATTAAAGAAAAATTATTCAATAAAAAACTATCTAACCAAGTGGAAGCACTAGATATTGGAGTTACAAATCTAAATTCGAAAGAATTAGAATTTTATCTTTCATGGAAAAAGTTATGCGTTATACGATGTGTGTCACTTTTTAAAAATGTTGTTTTATGAAAAAAAATCAGTTTTTGTGGGAGATGGAAAAAGAAGTGCAATTTGATTCCAAAAATTTTGAAAAAAATATTTTTAGAATCTACAGACAAAATGTGATGAGACTCTAGTTTGCATGATCTTCAAATTCCTCATGGTTTAGCCACTATAGGTGTCCGAATGTGAAGATTTAGTTAAAATAATAATTTCAATGTCCAGTTTGGCCAAAAATTGTAAACCACTATTGTGGGATCACCCGAACTTTATGGAAAAACTTATGGGAATATAGGCTAAAATTAAACAAAAAAACATGACATGTATGTAACCCATCATTTCCCCCCAGTTAAAGGGTTTGTATGTCCTCATGCATCACTTACAGTCCTAATTGGATTACTAGTCAACTTCTCCACTATGGCCACTATTTTAGTTCCCCATTTGGTCTTCAAGATTTGAATCTCTTGTTGATACTCAACCAGAGTTATATATCTACTCTTAAGACTTTGTTCTACATAAACCTTTAAATCATCAACAATCTTCTAATGATTGGGTAATGGTATATATTCAATTCCAATATTTTGCTCTCACATAGCATTATGAGTGTTAAAAACATGCTGATGTTCAAAAAATGTAATATAGTTTCTCAAGTCGAGCTCCTTTGCTTGGCTCAACTTCTCCAATTGTTGTTTCAATCTCCTAACCTATTGTTATTTCTACTCATACATTGCCTATAGCTACTCCGTAAGAGACTGTGTTTCTATTTCTAATTGTTGTACCTTAATTTGCAAATCCCAAAGTTACTTTTGTTGTTTACTGAATATCTCCTCTAGGTAGAGTTCTTGCACAGAGGAATTTTCAGATATGTTTTGTCCCTTTTCAAATTCTATAGAACAACATTAATTGGAGATGGGTTGGATAGAAATTCAAGATTCACTATTTTCTTAGGAGGAACAAAAAGAGTATGCTCCGACATAGGGGTAGAGACACAAAGTACAAATGACTCTTTGGTATAGGTATTCCCATGTAGGGCATTATTATCTGGCTCATCCACACCTCCTTCCTCATTCAATGTGTTCTCATCATTCATATATTCATGATTACTTAAATTTTCTTCTTCACTTTGTGCATCTCCCCTATCACTTTGTATATGGTCTTCATTACTAGTTCTCTATTCTAGAGAAACATTTTGCTCTTCCTATGCCAAAGAGGGATTCTCGAAAACATTTTCAATTATATGGGAAATTTCAATATTTATTTGTTCAATTTATGAAGTAAAGTTCTCTATAGGCTCATCATCCATTTGTTCAATGACTGAGCTAGATTCTTCTTTATTTATTAATTGAGCCCTATTGTTTTTCTATTTTAATTTGTGTTAGTTTTGATGTCTCAATTCCCGACTTTGCCTATCTCTACCAGAATGAAAGGTGGCTTCCAATTCAATATCTGGCTCCTGCTCTAGTTGCTTCTCACCCACAATGCTTATTGCATTAGCTAATTTCTGCAAGTTAGAAGTTGAAGGGTCCTCTATTTTCATTTTATTTCTTCTCCTAGTATTATGAGAAGGACCTTTTGGGAGGGTTTTAATAGGTCTTGGAGTTGAGGACTTTCTAATATTAACCCTTTTTCCCTTACTTTTCTTTGTTTTCTCCTATTTTACAGGTGAAACTATCTCATTGCTCGAACTAGGGATATTTGGGGTTTGTTCATCACCCTCAGCTACAAGATCATTGGGCATTGTCTCCTTACCCTCAGCCTCATGAGCCTCTAGCTCAACTTCTGAGGCCAGGGAATCTCCATCCCCAATGAACTCAACCCAAGTGATTTGAGGTGTGGCATGTTTCAAACCCTCCATTACAATTAGTTTTATCAATCCATGGTGTTCAAGGGAATTAATATGCCCTTTTTGAACTTCAAAAGACATTTGTTTAATAGAATGAAAAATGAAATATGGCACATTCATCAAATCCTGATGTCATAAATGACAAAGCATTCATAGGTGCTGAGCAAAAATATAGACATACCTTCCCTCTCTAGTAATGTATTGAATAAGAAACCTGCAAACATCTACCCATGGAGCTATGGAAGTGAAAGACGTATAGTACCCTGGTTAACAACAGTTCACAACTTTTCCTCTCCCCTTAAAAATCTTTCTTTATACTGTTGTAAATCAGTCGCCCTCTTTGCATGTTCTAGATAATACGATTCACCCTCCTAAGATAGACAAGTAACCCCTGCTATGGTTTGGACAATGGCTGTGAAAGACAAACCTCTCATAGTAATAGACCCACTATCATTGAACGCCATGACAAAACCATAGGTGACTCGATTATCATACCCACATAAGGATTTTGAAAAGATATCCCACTTAACTTGCTTGAAAATTTTGTAGGCCTCCTTATGGTTTCTCAATGTGGTCATAGAGGTGGGTTCCCGACAAATATGAATTCCTCCCATGGCAGTTATACCAAAGACTAGATACAATGAACACCTGAGATGTAATGGCAATGAAAGCAAATGATAAACAAGGAAGACACTCAAGATTATTACAAAGGTATGCGAACGGTGGGAGTATTCATCAATGATAATAGACTCAAATATAGACTTAATCTTTTACATAAGCGACTGACATACTCATAATGGTGAAACATCAAAATATTTATTTAGCCTCCCCCCAGGTAAAGTTTTGGTGACGTCCCCATTTGTCAATGATAAAAAGAAAAGATGCAAAAATCAATTATAAGTAAAAAAGAAAATATACTGGAGAAAATTACCGATACCAATACATTGCCAATGATCAAAGTAGAAAGATCAGGAAAGGAAGAAGTATGGATGACATTGGTGGCATGCATGGAACATCAGATCAAATATGCACAAAATATGATGAGGTAGAGGCAACAAATGAAGGTGTCACATCACCAATGATGTGGACACACGACCAAAGAAGGTGGTTGATGGGATAGTATAAAAATGGACTATAGACAAACAAAGGACATGGCAGTGACATGCTAGCAAGATAGAGCATAGAGGAGAACACCACGAAGGTGGGGTCGAATGGAATGACAACAAGTGGGAAGAGAGAAACTCGATGGAAGGAAGGGTGGTAGGACAGATGAAAGCGGATGTGGAAAGTATGGTATGGTTGAGAAGAGGCAGAGTCAGTAGAAAAAGATAAGAGAAAACAACTATAGTAATGTTGGCATGGTGATAATGGGGAAAAGGTGAAGGGAAATGATAGTGGCAAAAATCAAATGGAAAAAGGATGAACTCCTGTCGCACCAAAGAAATGACAAGAGGAACAAAAAAGAGCTCCTTCTGCACCCAAAAAGAGGAAAGAGAAGGAAACCCCTAAGGGGCTGATGTTTGTGTATTTATCTATTTGTTTCTTCTTCTTCTTTTTCCCTCAATAACAAACTGTCAGAAGATCGGTTTTCACCTTGTTACTGCCTAGAGATGTTGAAATTCCAGTTTTCACCACTAGGTTTATTACAATTTTTCTCTTTTTTTTAATAAATGTCAGAAAGTACCTAAAAGTTACATGAAGAGGCCATAGGGACTCTGTCGAGTAGATGGATTTCCTTTGGTAGACTTGAAATGAATTCCTCTTTGGAAATAGGCTTTTTGTATAGCTTTAAACAACGACCATTAACGACCAGAGCCATACGGTCGGAATCCATGGTGTGTAGTTTAACTACACATTGTCGTAGACTATCTCAAACTCGTATGGCTTGATCCATCGAGTGTGAAACTTACCCTTGAAATCTTGAAAATGAGAGTCATGCAAGAGGGCCCAATCACCAGATTGAAATTATTGTTGTCAAATGAAACAGTCATGCACGAGAGCGCGTTATTTCTAGAAAATCTCCGCATGGAAGAGTGCTTGCTAACAAAGTTCATCCAGTGAATGAAGTTGTGCAATTCATTCTTTTTGTGCATCAGTCAAACTCAAGCCCAATTGGAGTGTGGTAAGAAGAGTCTTTACTTGAAACTCAATAGGGAAAACAACTTTCTTACCATAGACAAGCTCGTAAGGTGTCAAATCGGTAGTGGTTTTCCATGTTGTGCGATAGGCCCATACTACTTCAGGAAGTTGTGCAGCCTAATCTTGCTTATGGAGGGTAATTGTCTTTGTAAGAATGTTCTCAATTTCTTTATTGGTAACTTCAACCTATTTTTTGGATTGCAGATGATAAGGTGAATACTTGCAATGTTGAATCTCATACTCATGGACCAAAGCAACAATAAGCTCAGATGAAAACTATGGGCCTTGATTTGTGACTATCTCTCATGGAACTTTGAATCTGGTAAAATCCTTAGAATAAAGGAAATCAACTACCTTGGTGTCCCTTGCATGCTTCAAAGCAACAACTTCAACCTACTTGGTTACACAATCCATACACACAAGGATGATTCCTTGTTCCTAGATGGTGAGTTGATAGGTCCAACAAAATCAAGCCCCCATTTTTCAAAGGGTTTAATGGACAACTGAGGATGCAAGGGCATTTCATTTGAGCACGTGGGGCAACCCATACACTAACATTTATCACAGTGATGAACATAATGCTTACAATCCTTTTGGATTGTAGGCTAACAATAGTCTGCAATTAGGATCTTTTGGGTAGTCCTCTGAGCAACAAAATGTCCTCTGTAAGGTTTTGTGTGGCATGCGTGAAGTATGTTGAAGACATTGTCTTCGAGTACACACTGATGCATGATATTGTCAAGGCCACATCAGAAGAGTAATACATTTATCCATGTATAATACCACTGATTCCAATCAATTTTTGAAATTCCCTCAAAGAGAAATGAGGTGGGAACTTGCAAGTAACTAGGTAATTCGCCATGTCTGCGTACCACAAACCTTTTACTAATATAGCAAAGAGATGCTCATCTAGAAAGGCATCATCAATTGGAACTAGTTCATCATCTTGTTGTTGTAACTTGGACAAAAAATTTGCAACCACATTTTCTCGACCAGGTTAATCACGTATAGTAATGTAAAATTCTTGAAGCAAAAGTAACCATCTAATAACTCTACCAATTACAACAGGTTTATTCATTAAGAATCGAATTATGGAATAATTTGTATGAACAAAGACTTTATATTTGGTAATATAATGATGAAACTTATTGATTGCATAAACAACAGGTAAAAACTCTTTTTCAGTTACCATATAGTTTACCTAAGCTCTTGTGAAATTCTTACTAATGTAGTAGATAATTTAATAGAAAAGGTTATCTTCTTTCTATCCAAGAACAAATCCCATGGAACAGTCTGAGGCATCAGTATGAATGTGAAAAGTCAGTTCCCAATTCGTAACTCTAAGTACTGGCATGGTTACAAGCTTGGTCTTAATGGTTTCAAAGGATTCTTGACATTTCGGTATGCAAGAGAAAACAACATCTTTTGCTAGCAATGCAAACAAGGGGGAGGAAATCGTACTAAAATTATGGATAAACCTCCTATAACACCCTGCATGGCCTAGAAAGCTACACACATATTTTTGGCTAGCAGGTATAGGCAAGTCCTGAATGATCTGGATCTTTTTGGGATCAACTCGAATACCCTTGGAAGAAATAGAATGAGTAAGTACAATCCCCTCTATCATAAGCATATGACACTTTTCATGACTTAATGATAAACTAGTGTCTACAATGTTTAAGTACCTTTTTCCAAATTTGTTTTAGCCTCTTCATAAGTATTACCATGGATAGTAAAATCATCCATATACACCTCAACACAATCATTTACAAGGTTTGTAAAAATACTCAAAACTGTTAGAGTAAAGATTTTAACTTAATTATGTTAATTAAGTTACCTTTATTCCTCTCTTAAGATTTCACTTTAGTTTGCATAATGTGACATTTAATAATTATATTAATTGTTAAATGTCTACTTATTAGGGTTACTTTTAGGTTTTGCATGATCTCCTTTCTTAAGGATTGATCTCATTGTATTTTACATTCTCTGATTTATACAATTTTCAACTTTCAGAGCACCCTTGCTTTTTGTCTCCAATGTCTTCTTCTATGACTATGACGGGTTATTTGCATACAGGTGATCTTTGGGGTCTGTGAAGTTGGATTTCTCAACTTCTTCATGGTATCAGAGCTCTAGACTTGTTGCTTCATGTTCATCTTCTAAAGTTTTTGGAGCTTCGAGGGTTTGGGGTTTTCTTTTTTTATCCAGGGAATCACCTGTTTGATCGAAGCATTTTGAGCTCAAACGGACCTCGCCATTGAGTCCATAGTGGCCCAAAACCCTAAAAATGATTGTTCATTCGTCCATTTTGGACAAAGTTGATCAAAGAGGCAAAACAAAATGGCTAGAGAGGTCGTATGACCTCCCCAACACAAGTTTCAATGTAGAAAAATTGAAAAATTTAATTTTTAAATTGTATTTTAAAGTTTTAAAAAAAAATTTTGCGGCCCTAGTTTATAACCCGAGCACCACCGATCCGCCACCCGGGCGCCACCGGGTCGGATGGAGCCACCGGCCCGCCGCCGATAGATTGTGAAGCCCTCGTGGGCTTAGCCGCAGTCACATGCAGGCCCAAGGGCTTTGGCCTTAGCTCCATCTGCCAGCCCCCTGGTCGCTGATAGGACCAGGGGCCGAAGGATTTTTAGCCCTTGAGGGCTATGTATTTTTTTTAAAACCCTTTCGAGCAACTTGCACGAAATCAGGCGTATTTTTTGCATACGATCTTCGTTTTGCAAAAACGAGATATCACTGGAAAGCTGGTTCCAGCGCCGTTCCAGTGGTGCTAGTGATTGTTTTCTAATTTTTCCATTTTGCAATCTTTTTTGCCAGTCAAAATCAGAACTTGCTCTTTTCACTCCTGGGGGCGTATCTTTTGGGTCTGAACTCCATTTTGCACAAACGAATAGGAGTTGGAAAGGTGTTACAGTGCGCTTTACAGATTTGCAGTCTATTTCATCAGAAAATTTACCAAGTAAATTTTATTCAGCTTTGTGTGTTTTTACACTTTGTTCAATTACTTGAACGTTCTGGCACCTACATGGGTTCTGTTTGCGTTGAATGGGTTAGATTAATATGATTTATCATTGTTGAGATCATTAGTCTTTGATTTTTTCATTTGAGTGAGTATAATGGGTTTTTCTACTCACCCTTCAGTTGTATTTCTGGGTAAGGATAATTATGAGTCATGGGCAAAGGGCATACTTATACATTGTAAGTGGCTCAATATTTTGCCTTATTTATATGATCTCATACCTACACCAGCCACATCAAAGGGTTTATCAACATGGGTTATTATTCAAGATCATATTGTAGGGGTTATTGGTTGTAGTGTTGATTTTGACACTTTGTGTGCTTTATCCAACATTCATTATCCTCGAACACTTTGGAAACATCTTTGGGATATTTTTGGAGAACCTAATACCTCTCCATTCCCAAAGAATCCCGTTGTAGATTGTCTCATCCCTCTTGCAGATGTAGATTTCATACCCTATGATAAATGTACTCTAGAGGAGATTGAGTATCTTATAGGTCTTGCATGTGCCGATGGTTCAGAGACTTGTATTCATGTTCCCACTCTTCTTATTGAGACTTCATCAACATCTCCTATTGTTCCTTATTCAGTGCAATAAGGCATCATTCATCTTCCAGACATAGCTACTTTAGACTCTTATGTTGTAGACATATCTTTCTTGTTTGTAGAGTCCTATATTACAGATTTGGAGGATTATTTTGAGGACATTCATCTCCTCTACCTTGATAGTCAGGTTATCACTGTACGCCCACCATTATCAATGCATTCAAAGGTTGCATTTCAGGATTCTCCAAATCCGTTTGGATTTAACATCATTTATTTCAGTTCAGACATAGAGATTCTTTAGCATCTGATCATGGCACACATCCCGAGACAGATTGGTTCATCACTCTTCACAGGGTTTATTCAACATCGTCCTTTGGATATGTTTCAACCCAAGGGGAGGAATATCATTTTCCTCTTCAAGATCTCCTTTTGGGTTCTACATCAGGCATCTACCATTGTGACAAGAGTTTCTTCATTGTGGGGGAGCCTTCTTCTCTCTTTCTATCTCTCCTATGGAGACAATTGTATATGTACTTATATGATAGAAGTTGTCTATGGGGGGTATCATGTAATCCACCTCCTATTCTTCTTTCATTAGTGCATTGCATTCTATTTTGGGGAGGAGTTTTGTTTCCACTGGGTTTTCTCCTTTACCCTGTTTCATTTAGTTTGCATTGCTTTTGTAAATGGGTACCTGATCAGGCCTAGTTGTCGGGACTCATGTTTACTTTCATGCCTTGTAGTTGTTTTTGTTTTCTTGCACTTGTTTGTAGCTGCACTCTTGCTCATCTTAAGGGGGGGTGTTAGAGTAAAGGTTTTAACTTAATTATGTTAATTAAGTTACCTTTATTCCTCTCTTAAGATTTCACTTTAATTTGCATAATGTGACATTTAATAATTATATTAATTATTAAATGTCTACTTATTAGGGTTACTTTTAGGTTTTTCATGATCTCCTTTCTTAAGGATCGATCTCATTGTATTTTACCCTCTCTGATTTATACAATTTTCAGCTTTCAAAGCATCCTTGCTTTTTGTCTCCAATGTCTTCTTTTGTGATAGGTTATTTGCATACAGGTGATCTTCGGGGTCTGTGAAGTTGGATTTGTCAACTTCTTCAAAAACTTCCCTTTGAAAAGTGGTAGGGGCATTACACAAACCAAACAAAAAAACATTATAAGCAAAGGTGCCCTAAGAACAAGTGAACATGGTTTTGTCTTGGTCTTCAAGTGTTATGTGGATCTAGTTGTAGCTGATGAACCCATCCAGAAAAGAAAAGAACTTTTTACCTGCAAGAGTGTCCAATACTTGATCAATAAATGGTAATGGAAAGTGATCCTTTTTAGTAGCTTTATTAAGTGCTCTATAATCAACACAAATTCTCCACTTACCATTTTTCTTAGGAACCACAACTAGAGGAGAGACTCATTGGCTATCTGATATAGGATATATAAACCCAATATTTAATAGATTTTGTAACTCCTCTTTAACTATTTCATGCAAGACAGGGTTGAGCCATCACTGTGGTTTCCTGACTGGATGACTACCTTCTTACATGTAAATATGGTGGGTGTAGGGGTCAGGATGAATACCACACATATCTTGGTATTCCCAAGCAAATGTATCTTATTAGTTCTAAGCATGGCAATGAGATCTTGGATTTGTTCAATGGTAAAATGTGGATTAATATTAAGTGTGTCACCAGGTAGAATCTCCATGGCCTCTGATTGTGTAGGTGAATTAATGGCTAGTACTTGTGAAGTGTATGGTGTATTGCTAGAATTTATAGAGGATAAAAATGGACTATACAAACAATTATGAGGTAGCAACTGATGCAATGTAACAAAATGTTGTACAAATTGTGAGCTACCAACCAATTGGAAAATTCTAAAAAGGACAAGGAGTATTTATACCTGAATGAAGAACCATGATTTCAAAAGATTCATTAGATGCATATCTATTCTGAAGAAAATTAACAATAATTTATCCTCGATAGGTTCTTCCATACCTAAAGCTTGATCAATTGTCAAGATTGGCAATGACTCATCCAAGTCACTATCGACCCATACTGGGTCCTTCATCTCCAATAAGGGTTGTGCTGGTGGGTATAAAGTCAATTGTTTTGTGTGCTTTTTATTAGAAATGACCATGCCTCCCGACTAAAAATTAATGAATGCATTTGCAGCCACTAACCAAGGTCATCCCAAAATCAAGGGGTATCCCCCAAGCTTAATCCTAGGTTAAAAGATCATAAATTCAATTGGGTATTCCCATGAATCAATTGAAAGGACTACATCTTCAATCATACCCTCTGGTTTGACCAAAGACCGGTCTACCATCTAGAGAACTATGGGGGTGGATCAAAGTCCCTTAAGTGACAATCTTTCCTTTGTTTCATTTATCATAAAATTAATTGCAGCACCCAAATCAACAAGTTTCCTAGGGATAATAACCTTACTGATACATACCTTGATGATAGGACTCCCAGGATCTAAATATTTAGGAACAATCATGTTCCCAAGCATGACGCCTGCTAGTTGTCCAATGACTTGGATGATATTCAAATCTTGCTTCTTCTTCTGCTTCTGAATTGTATACATGAGAATATCCTTGATGGCCTGCAACAAAGGATTCTTGATGTTAACATTACGTAATTCATTAACAAGATCAAATTTTGGTTGAGATACTCCCTTTTATATTGGTTCTAATTGAAATCGGTCGAGAAAGAGGAGTTCCTTTACTAGATCCTCTATAGGTTATTCATTAATTTTAGTGACGGTAGGCCCTTGAAGAGCCTTTCCCGACCTTAATTGAACTCCATATATTTATAGAGTATTAATAGGGTAAGTAGAGTAACCTGCCACCTCATTATTATACATAGGTTGTGTTGCCTTATTGTTGGGATTTGGATTTAGTTGGGTTGGAATTGGTGTGGTCTTCGATGGTTATGTTGGGTTGGTTGGTTGAGTGGACAATGATGGTATGGGCGGAAGGAATTGTTGTGGTTGTTGATATAGGTTAATCATAGGAGGAGGTGGGAAGTGTGATTATGATGGATATGGTTCTTGGTATGGTGAAGGTTGTGGTGATTATGGCCTCCATGATTGTTTCCATGACTATGAAGCATATCGGTATTGTGGCATCCATCGAGGGTATGGTGGAGGTTGTTTCCAACCCCCATACCATCCAATTTGATTGGAAAAATAATTATATAGGCTAGGTCTCAAAGAAAAATAATCATTCTTCATTCCAAGATCCATTACTCGAGGTGGAAAAGGTCACCTAAGGGCCATGTAGTAGACAGGTTCCTTAGAATATTCAATGTCAGGTGTCCCTACGGAAGAGGCCTTAAGGTAGAACTTTTGTTGACTTCTTCTAAGGATGAAATGTTTGTCCTATTATAGGGGAAATCCTCACCACTATGTCTCTTGCGACAAGTCGAACAAAATACAACCAAGGCATTTTTGGCTTCCTCTTGCTTCCTACGGGTATATAAAGTGTCTATCTATTTACCCATATGATTTAACAAATCAGTTTTAAGATCCTCAAGTAAATTACCCATTCCATGCTTTGTTATACTTGTTGTATTACTTGAAGCATAAGGATTACTTGAATAATTCCTCCTCGAATATTGAGACATTTAGTAATTCCTCCAAATGTCACAAATATCATCAAAGTCCAATTTAGAGACATTACCTTTTCCTATTAAATTCAATGCATCCATAGTATCATCTCTTATTCCCCTAAGAAACAACATTTTAATAATATCAGGAGTTAGCCCTGGTTACCGTGATCGTTGTAGATTGAACATGAAGAACTCAAGGTAATATTCCACAGACTCATCTTCTTTCTATTTCATACAAAAGATCTCATCCCAAACCTCTTTTGTTTTACAATACTCCTGGTATTTTTCCAAAAATAATTCCTTCATGACGTCCCATATTCTAGTATTTCTAAGGTTCATGAACCAATGTAAGGCTGCATCCTTCAATGTGGCTGGGAATATCTTGAGCTTGTGTGCGTCACTCTGATAA
Organism: Sequoiadendron giganteum; assembly: GCA_007115665.2. Lineage (NCBI taxonomy): Eukaryota > Viridiplantae > Streptophyta > Pinopsida > Cupressales > Cupressaceae > Sequoiadendron > Sequoiadendron giganteum. The sequence goes on from CM021104.1 coordinate 812,671, forward strand.
TCATCTATGGCACAACACATCAAAATCAAACAAAAACATATAAGGATTGTCAACAGGAAGGCCACGAAAAATAGGTAAAGCAAAATGGGGAATGTTTTTCATAGGGGCATCCTCTTCAAGATGTGCAATTGGAAACTCGAAAGTGACTAGATTGTTGTGGGCTAATGCTCTCATATCGTTATTTTTGTTGTTGGGATCATCCATGACTTGAGATGCCCAAGGGGTAAAGTAAGTTTTGAGTGGATTTTGACTTCCTAAGGACGAACCAACTCTAAACTCGTAAGATTCTTGAAATAACTTTGCAACCCTTTTTTGCAATTCTTCGAAAGGCTTTGGATGAATACCATAAGGAGTCTCAACAATGGTAGACTCAATAACACACTTTTCGATATCTAGTTTGGGCAACTCTTTCTTAGGTGAGGGGTGTACAACTAATGGTTAGACTAATTCTTCCTCAAGTGAAGTGTGCACAACTAATGGTTGTGATTTTTTTTTTAATTTATTTTTTTGTGAGATACTTCCCTTAGCAGATGGTTTTGGTTTATTTTTAAGTTTTTGGGGTTGTGAACTACTTCCCATTTCTTTCCTAATAAATTATTTCATCAATGCATATACTACTATGTTCTGATTTTGGTAATTCTGATTAGAGGAGTTATGATTCTGGAAGTTCCTATTGGTGTTCTAATTCACATTATGATTGGATTAATTCCCCTGGTTGTTGTAACCTCCCTGATTCTGATAATTTTGGTTTTGGTTGTGGGGGGGGTTATGCCTAAGTTGTGCCATGTCATTGGACATTTGAGATAGAGTCTTTTTGAGAGTTTCTACCTCATTGGTCAGTTGAACAGTTTGTTCATTTTGCACATTTTGCACTATAGATGGGGAATGAACATGCGTTGATCCTCCCACTTATTGTTGGTGATTTTTAGATTGTTGGGAAGAATCTTGCATGCCATTACCGAAAAAGGGCATGGTAGGTGGGGATTGCAACTTAGACACAGGTCTGTATTGGGAGTAAGACATCCCTGGGACAGTGTTGTACAATGGTGGGTTAGGCATCTGATAACCCATGGGAGGAAGTTTTGCTCCTAGACTTCCACATTGCAAACTTATCTGCTGCTGCAATTTGATGGCTAAGTGATAAACTTTTGACAAGGAGTTAATCTCATCGGGAGCATAGGTTCTCTGTAAAAATAAGCCAATCAAGGGATCAACCGCTCCTAAATATGCCAGAATGGCAATATTCTCAGCTACCAAGTAAGGGTCTTGTAGCCTGTGGAACATCCTTTGGAATCTAGTGTTAAATAGAGGCAATGGCTCATGATGTTCCTTTCTTATGGTGGAAAACTGATGATACAGGATGGCAGGGTCTACGTAGACTCGGAACTGATTAATGAATGTGTTTTCTAAATCTGCCTAGCTCAGAATAGATGCCTGGGGCAGATTTAAGTACTAGTTATATGTCATGTCCCCTAAACAATAAGGAAACAATCTGCATACCATGTCCTGATGAGCCACTTGAGCATGGGTACAAGCATCCTTGAACGCTTGTATATGCTCCTCTGCACTTCTTGATTCCCCATGCATGTACTTGGGGCAAAACCTTTTTGGATTCTTTGGTAGTCATGGATTCCCCTTGGAGTAGTCCCTAACGGAGAGGGGTTATTCACAAAGTAAGCCATGGGTAGGATTGGTTGAGCAGGTGGTGGTGACACTGGTCTAACCGGTGGCGACTCTGGCCGAACCGGTGGTGGTTTTGGTTGAACTGGGGGTGGTGTGCATGGATTTGGTTGAAATCTAGGTGGAGTAAGCAGTGGTGGGATCAAAATTCTATGAGCTTGGGGCCTATATCTAGTCGGGGTTTGAAGTTCTAGTAATGGTTCAGGGTCAGTAGAGGATCTAAGAATCCTCCCATACATTTCCGGTGAGAATGAGTTGATCTGAGCCAACTTATTCCTCAGGCCCTCCTTCTAGCGCCAAATCTATTGATGGTGAAAATGACACAATAAAACGTTAAACAAAATATTTAATACTCTATTTCTCCTGAAAATGAAAGACAACATATAGTAACCTAACTCCCAAGGTCCTGGTAGTTGATTCTCAACTGTCTGATGTCACTCAATTGGTCCATGCAACTATAATGTTCAAGGGGCCTTTGCTGGTAATAAGGAATGTAAGCAACACAGATTCATCAATCTATACTTAACAATAGGGGGTTTAAATAAACATAAAATGATAGATCAGAGAATACATTAGTGAAACATGAATAAAAATTATCTAATATCCAGACATATACTTTCAAAAATGAATGTTCCTTCAATAGATCAAGAAAATCATAACATGAGGCAATTTACAGAACAATCCATACTATTGCATGCATCTATGGTGCCTAGTTTAACCATCACAATCACACATCATAATACTTTTAAGATTCAAAAAAGAAAAAACTCTCATTCGTTGCTAGAATAATAGATCAACAGACATTCGACAATTCAATCCATAGATAATTTAATGAAATAACCTTTAAAATCTGGTTCCTTCTATCAATTTTCATCAAATAAGAAACATTTATGTTTCAACAAACTCACTAGCATACAGACAGATTATGATTCATTAACCTCATCCAGTAAACTCAATTCCAACATAATACTATGTAAAAACTTGTATTTGTATTCAACTGTAACTAAAATAATGAAGTATATTTGCAAAGCTATGAAAAATCATATCTGCTACTATCAGGTGGCTAATTCTATTCTCATCAGCCACCTTACAATATGGTACCCCAAAAGTATATATAGACATACAAAGCATAAAATCCTCCCAATCAAAATTGAGATCCACAATTTTAGGAACTGAAAATTTCTTGGAAACTCAGACTGGTTGATCTTCAGTTCCAACATTGATCATCTTGTAAAATAAGAGAGAATAAAAGAGGGGAAAAATTCATGCGCCCACAAGACTGCCACTCATCCTTATGTAGTTTGCTCCAAAGTGTATTCATCATAACTAGAGAAACCCTGTTGAAGCATAGCTATAGCTGGCCCATCAATCCAATTGTCCTTGAATTTAATCCTCTTCAAGTCCGTAGCAGGAAACTCCTCCATGTCCCTTAATTTTTTCAATTCCCTTCTTGTAGCCCTTACTTCTTCCCTGATATCTATCAATATATCTAATTGTAGATCTTCTCCATCATCTTCCTTTTGTATAACCTCTTGAAATCTACTATCCCATTTCTCTTTTAACTGACTTAGAGGTAGGCCCTCCTTAATCGGTATATCAACATTAACTAGAATAGCTACAACAGCTTCTAGTTTGTCAAGTTGTTCATTCAAATCCTTACTAGCATCTTGAACTTCATTCCTATGCTTGTATACAAAATCGAATTTGAACCGGATTATGTTAGAGACCTTTTCCAGGAAGTTTGCATTATCTTCCTCAAGTATTGACTGCTCAAGAAGCGTGGATTTTGGAAATTTGTTGATCTCTTTTAGCTTCTGGACATATCCTTTGTATTTGTCCTCTTGTTCTTCCAATGTTTTAGCATGGTGATTCATTTCCTCTATTAGCTTTAATGCTTTCTCATGGATTTCAAAATTGCTTACAAGCACCTCACCTACCTGTTGGTTAAGATTATATGTCCATCTGTCCATCATCCCAACCTTATTCCTTACTTGCACCAAATCATCCACCTCTCTTTTGCTGAGCAAAACTTGTGTCTCTATGGCAGTAACTTGTTGTGATCTAGGAGCAGAAACATCCTTCAAAAAGGTGTGTAGTTGATCCAATTGAGCTTTGATCTCATCCTTTTTCTGCTTATCTTTCATAATCCTTAACTTGGTGGATGATGCTACAACGTCAATCAAGTTCATCTACTGATTTCTTGTAGGCCTTCCCAAATTAACAATGCCTAATTGGTAATCAGTGACCTTCATATCTCTCACATCCTTATCCACCACTGGTATTGCACATTCTGCAATAATTTCTCCTCCTTTAGTTAGCCTTGTGGAATGAAGAATTTTAGACTTCTTCTTGGGTCTCTCTTTTTCAATTTCTTTCATCATGTCATCCCAATTAAGAGGTTGTGAGGGAGCTATTGGTCTCTTCTGAAGATCAAGTTTTAACCAGGTAGGAGCACTCGAAGTAGTAGCCATTACAATAGAAGAGGAGGCAACAGTGGTAGAGAATAATTGTTGTAGTACATTAACCCTAGATTGAGAATCAACCTCTTGTACATTTTGTTGTTCTTCTTCTATATTTTCTTTCGCAAGCTTTTCATCTTCTTCCTTGTCCTTCTGCTCTTGCATCCTCTTATCCTCTTGTTCCTTTCTCAATCTCTCTTCCTCCAACCTCTTCTCCTCAAGTAGTTTATATCTTTCTTCTTCAAAAAATTTAAGTCTATCTAAGCTTTCCATCTCTTTTTGTTTCTACTTGGCCAGCTCCTCAACATCTTTCTCCTTCTGCAGGCATTTTGTTTCCTCCCTTTTCTCATAGGCCTCTTCAATCATTTTGAATTTAGCCTCCAGGGCTTCTCTTTCTCTCCTTTGTTTAACCTTTTCCTCTTCTAGCTCATGGATCTTTTGCACCATTTCCAACCTGTCATTATCTTCTTTTGTCTTGAGCTCGTGCTCCTTTTGCCTTTGTTGCTTGATTACTTCATCGACTCTTTGCTTAGCTTCCAACTATTGTTGTTGAAGCACTGCATCAACTTGTGCCTTAGCATCTATTTCTTTTTGCTTTGCTATAGCTTTAGCATGTGCCTTAGCATCTGAAGCTTTCTTTGCCTCTTCAAATAATGCCCATTGATCTTCCTTTGTTAACACATGCTCAGTTTCCTTCGGAGCCATCTCTTCTTGTGTATCTTTTTTTGATAAAGTCTCATTAGAATTTGTTTCAATGTAATGGACCTCCATCTCTGCTTCTTTTCCCTTCAAGGTTTCAGTTGCATCATGGAGAGTGCCCTTAGGCACCTCTCCACCTTGTTGCTATGTAGGGGGGACTTGGTCAGATGATTCCCCAATAAATTTTGTTGAGGGCACCAATCCTGTTGGGACATCCTTCTCATGTGTCTCGAGCAAATCTTGGGTCGGAGCTTCTAGCTCAGATTCCTCTGCATCAAGAGGGAATAATTCTAATGGTTCTTTGGGAGACACTTTCCTCTTGGTTCTCTTGTATCCTCTCCCTTTCTTGGAATTTTGACCTCCAAGAGCTTTAGCTTTGAGTACAACCCATTGGATACTCCTATCCAATACCGGTCTTGCTATTTGCTTGATGTCAATTGTTTGCTCAACATCCCAATCCACTAGATCCAAACTCTTAGTGCCTATGTTCAGTGCCTCATATGAAGGATCCAACACTACCCCATCGTCTGATAGAGTATCAGGAACCTCAACTTGGATCCCAAATTCCACCATGAGTGGAATAGGCAACCTCACATAATTTCTCTTCCTGAGGTCATATTCATCCTGGAGATCACTCCAGAAGTCCTCCAATAGGTTGAAATGTCTATCAAAGACTAAATCAAGCAAAGCATTCATCTTTTTCTTTGGATCAAAGTTCTTTTGGGTAGTATATAGGCCCAATTTCAAATGTATCAGCTCACTACAAACCACCTTAGCTCCCACAAGGTGTTGGAAACTATACTCACCCAATTGCATGGGAAATTTGTGACAACCTGGTTTATGTTTTATTCCAAACCTGGCATTGACCCGCAAAGCTTGTTAAACAAACTCCATTAAGACTATTCTATTACTACAACATCTTGTAAGCAAATGAGGATGACCCTCAAACCCATCCATCCTGAAATAAGTGAACTTGGGGTACTGGATATACAAACATCCCCATTCTGTAATGAATGCCATAACCTCTTGGCTTAGTCTATACCCTGCATCTCCAGTAAGTTGGTTAATAACCACATATAAGAATGCATCACTAAATTTTCTAAAATGTGACTCGAAAATCTTCAGGGATAGCTGGTCATAATGGTTACCCTCTTTTGTCCATCAGCTTCTCCCAATATTCCCACTTTGTTTAATCCTGGAAAGATGCCTCCCCTGGCTGTTGCATAGACAACATAAGAGGTTATGAAGAAGCTCTTAGTTTCCCTTACTCTGATCAGCTAATCATGTATGCTATCTGAGAAAATCATAGGCCAATCAAAATATTGCCTGCCCTCCAAGATTGTCTAACTGCATGGAAACATCCATTCCTTAAAATGAAAGGCATGTCACTTTCCAAAGACTCTATACAACATCATTATGATATTTGCTACCTCTTTATAGAAATCTGCCCTTTTTGGCTGATCTGGGAGCTTTGTTAGGGACTTCTTCTCTGTTCTTAACCATTTCTTGTTTAAGCAAGCCTTATTGGTCTCCTTGTGATTGCTATACATCTCTACGGATTTTGCCTCATTAAGTTGCCCCAAGTTCTTTGGATTAGGGACACTGAACATAAACTGAAACATCTGAGCATTCAATTCTATGATAACATTATCTTGTGAATCTACACATTTTCTAGTGGCTTGATTGTAAGCTCCAGTTGCTATCATGATCAATTCGGGGCATTGAATGGATAGAGGAAACAAAGTAATGTGAGCCAAGCCAGACTCAACTATCCTTTGAGTTCTCCCTGTTACCTCTTCAACAAATGTCTCTGAGTACAAATCCTCATAATTAAATGGACCCAAATTTGTGTCAGTTATATCGGCCTAATCAGATTCCACCTTGCTAACAGTGACAACAGGACCCTTATGGTTATAACTCAAGGTATAAGGTAGTTGTTCTGGCTTAACCTTCTTAGTCTTAGTTGTTGCCTTCGAAGTTTCTATAGGTTGACTCCTCTGAGAAGCTTCTCCTGATACACCTGGCATCCTTTAGCTTCTTGCAATAAAACCTTAAATTAGATCTATAATAAATATAACAAAGCATGACTAGAGATCTTATCCTTCCATACATACCGGAGGCAGAACCGGGCAAAAAACATCCTACAAACTCTCTTTTAAAAACACTGTCGGGATTGGGATCGAAATAGGCATTGAGCTTGTAATCATAATATGGCGGGACCGAAGTTAGATTTGGGATGGTAACCGGAATCGGAATGAGAACCGATTTGGTTCCATGAAGAATTTTCAATTTCATGTTTGGTTCTGGTTCCGGTTCCGCCTGAGTTACCAATATTTTGAAAGCATGTTTCTTACTGCAAGCGGAGTTGGAGACGAGATGAAAATGGAAATCAATACTTATTACAAAACAAGGTTTGAGATCAAAATCGACACCGATCCCGATTCCACTCAAAATAATCATCACATCACAGGTAATTTTAACAGGATGATAGATAACATTATGATCTAAAGACTAGGTCATATTAAAACAAAAAGGGGCTTAAAAATAACCTATACGAGATCATCCCTATATGACCGAGAGGAAACCATAATAATTAGGGTATCATATTCAATTTGAACAGAAAACGCACTAAAAACCCTAATTTACAAACCCTCGACTTCAAACAATCAGGGCACAAATTTAACCCCATTCAAACTAAACAGATCGATGCGTGACAGAACTGCTAAGTAAAACCATAAATCAACAAACCCTACAACCGTAAAATAACAACTAATTTATGTCACTTAAAAACTAGGGCATCACGGTGCGGTCATGATTAAAATGTGAAAATGACCATGGTAAAAACAAACGAACGAGAAACTAAGCACCAGAAAAGCAAAACGAAAACAAGAAAACAAAAACAAAAGAGAATATGAACAAAATGAACAACATGAATTCGCAAGAAAACCAAGAGTCATGAATTCATGAGAAACCAATGATCGAACAAAATGACACACAAAACATTAAACCCTACCTCCAAATGTAAACAAATAGGTTAGCCCTCTGATGTGATTCCGTGCGCAATTATCTCCATTTCAATCAAATCACATGCCCAAATGCTCCACTGCAGCTTTGGTTCTCCCTTAATCTTTTAAACAATGATGATAACATCCAGTTAACCCCTAATTAAGGTTAAAATTGCAGCTTCATACGTGCATGGCACCTATAATTAATGCCATAAATGTGGCAGGTCGGAGTCGAGACTACAGAGGGAACTGGCACATTACTGATGTGCAACTTCAGTAAAGTTAAACAACAAAATGACGAAAGCAAAATCGAAGTGGGAATTGATTCAGAAACTTTGTCCAAGTTTCACATTTGGTTCCCGTTTCGGCTTTGCTTTCGCCAACAAAGAAGAAAGCGAAACAAAAAGTCAAATAAAAACACAAAGATCTAAACGAGAAAACCCAACATAAAATCCTAAGCCTAAACGAACAAAACAAAAGGCAGAGGCGCAGGCGGAATGGGATTTGAATTAGAAACTTTTTATAACTTCAGACATAACTTCCACTCCAGCTCCGACTCCGACAAAGACAAAACTAAAAGACTACAAAAAGACAGTTGGGACCGGGATCAGAATGAAGTCTTTGAAACAAGTTTCAAAACCTAATTTAGTTTCGGTTTCGGTTCCGACAGAGACAAAAGAAAAAGTCAAAGTGTTGGAAAAGAATATCTCCAAACTTTGTTTGAAAATCAACCAAGGACATAAACAAAAAAGGGGGACCCATTTTGACCAAGGCAAAAGATGGGGTGGTTATGCAAGGCATAACACTTACCATATGCCCTTGAAAGGAAGTGTCAACTAGACATTTATCTTGAGAGAACCTAGAGTTCTTCTAATGGCGTAAGTAATTGTAATTTCCTCAAGTAACGAATTTGAGGGTTATGTACCTCGCAACTATGTATCGAATTATAAATCTAAAGATTATTATCTATTTCTGGATAGATATGAACAATTGAGAGATGAAAAAAAAGATAGAGATGAACAAAAATTTATAGGGTATACCCCCATTGATTTATGTGTCTGAGAGTGAATTTGAAAGATACTCTCCACTTGACTATCTAAATAGTCACTCTATGTAATCAAAAGGATATTGAGATCCTTGTGAATAATGAAATCATGTGTTTATCAAAAAGCTTGTGTTTAAATCTTGTGTGGAATTCTTTATGTGTGATTAAGTTCTTATTTAAATTTTTTCTATAAGATAATGATAACATGATTGAATCTAATATGGATAAACCTTTAGGTATAATCCATTCTTGCAAAGATGGTGTGAAAATGAACCAATCCTGGTCAAATCCAAGAAGTTGGACAAGGACCAATAGGATTTGAAGGTAGACTAGATCATATCTTAGTAAGTTTGGGAAGCCTAGAGCAAGAAATAAAATAGAAGGATATATTAGAGAAGGAAGTTCCAAATAGCGAGGATGGGGGAGAAAAATCCTCATGAACATGATCATGAGAGAGACAAATCACCTTCTCTATCCGAGGAAACTAATAGGAAGCATATGGCTTCTAAATTTTCCAAAGATGTGAATAAAATCACCCCACCTAAGTTTGAAGGAAGCGTCAGTGGTGATGAAGCTGAGGCTTGGATGGTCGAAATGGAGAAATATTTCAAGATTCAAAATAATTTTGGTGTCACTAAAGTACCATGGGGAGCATACCAGTTAGTAGGAGAAGCCTCTATCTAGTGGATGAATAAGAAAATGGAACTCGATCTTAGCTCACTAAAACGAACATGGAATGAATTTGTTGAAACCGTAAAAGATGGTTGCCCCAACTCTATTTTGACCAGAAACTTGTAGATTTCTAGAATCTAAGACAAGTTGAGATGATGTTTAATGAGTATTGGGAGAATTTTTCCCGTCTGTTGCCTTATGTTCCTGCGTATCAAAAGGATGAGCTCTTTCACATAAGAAAGTTCATCATGGGGCTTAATATCCAGATTGGGGGAGAGGTAGATGTTCACGGTCCAACTACTATGGATCTTGTGTATGAGAAAGTGTTTAAACAAGAGAAGAAGCTCAAATCTATCTCAATCCACCAGGAAAACAAAATCCATACGAATATTGCGGGAGATTAAGACAAACCAACTCCAAAGAAGGTTGAAGTTGTACAGAAACAAGGGGAAAAAGGATACTGTAATAGTGGAAAAGAATCAAGAAGGGAATGTAAGAGGAATAGTTCTAGTGGTGGGAATACAAACTATGGTTGTGAAAATGCTAATAGATCTACAAAAATAACAAGGAAGAAAGGATTGGCTATTGAATGTTTCACATGTGTAGGATACCATTATGTTAGTCAATGCCCTGATAAGGTTTTTGGGTCATGATCTTATGGTAATCCACTTCCTACCCAACAAGCAATGTTCCGAAAAAAAGATTCATGTTGTTGTGGATGATTTCCAAGCATAGTATCAAATGACTCCAATAGATACTCCAATTATTTTGTTTGGATTACCCATTTCTATACTTATAGATACCCGAGCAACTAAAAATTTTATTTCACCTAGAGTAGCTAAGCAAATATCTAGGAAAGTTGGTTATATGGCAGAGTTTTGGGTTGTAGAATATGCAAACCAGACAAGAGAAATGATGGAACAATGCTTTTTTGAAGCTATGATTGAGCTACATTGTTTTTCTTTAGAGGTGAACCTATATGTCGCATCTTTAGGATCCTATGATGTTATCCTAGGTATGGATTGGATATGGAGACACAGAACTAAGGTAGATTGTCATGCCAAAATAGTAGAATGCTTAGATGATATTGGTAACCAAGTGATGTTGTACAAGGGATACATAGGGAGGTCAAGATATGTCAAGTCTCTGCAATTCAATTGTTAAGGGCTAAGAAGAAAGGATGCAAGCTCTTTGCAGTCAAGATGGAAAATCTTGAAGATTATAAAGGATCTAATTCTCAAGAGAATCTTAATAACTTTGGAACAAAAAGCTTCCAAGAGATGGAAGAACGAAAAATGGAGGAAACTGGAATGTTAGACATGGAGAGATATCTTATATTGTGGAATTTTTCAGATGTGTTTCCAGATGAATTACTTGGACTACCACCAAAAAGGACATTTGACTTCTCTATTGATATAGTACCAGGATCTGAACTTGTTTCCAAGGTGCCTTACAGAATGATGACAACTGAGCTAATGGAGCTTAACTTGGCACATCTAGATGAATTGTTGTCTAAAGGATTGATAAGACCAAGTGTATCACCCTGGGGAGCACCAGTAATATTTGTGAAAAAAAAAGATGGTACTTTATGTTTGTGCATAGATTATCACATGCCTAACAAAGCTACGATAAAGAACAAGTATCCATATCCACACATTGATTATCTATTTGATCAAATGAGAGGAGTTGTTGTATATTCCAAGATTTATCTATGATTTGAATACCACCAGTTGAGAATTAAGGATGAAGACATCTTTAAGACTGTGTTCAAAAATAGATATGGACATTATGAGTTTACAGTTCTACCCTTTGGTATAACAAATGCATCCACAACATTGAACCTTATGAACAATATATTAAGGGATTGCCTAGATAAGTTTGTCTTGGTTTTCCTAGGTGATATTTTGATTTACTCAAGGAATGAGGAGAATCATTGTAGACATTTTGAGATAGTTCTACGATTTTGAGAACATAAGTTGTATGGAAAACTCTCTAAGTGTACCTTCTTTCAGAAGAGAGTGAATTATCTTTAACATGCGATCTCAACAGATGGTATCTCAGTAGATCCAGCTAAGATCAAGGTAGTGCTAGAATGGCCAATGCCCAAAAATGTCTCTGAAGTAAGAAGTTTTATGGGTCTAGCGAGATACTATAGAAAGCTTTTTGAAAACTTCTCCAAGATAGCCTTTCCAATTACTTCTTTGTGGAAGAAAGGGAAGAAGTTTGAGTGGACTAAAAAATTCCAAGCAATATTTGATCTACTCAAAGAGAAGTTGACTACTGCATCGATTTTGAAGGTACCAAGTCCTAAAGGAGAATTCACTGTTATCATAGATGCATCGAGAGAGGGCTTGGGAGGTGTTTTAATGCAAGAAGGCCAAGTAATTGCTTATGAATAAAGGAAGCTAAAATGCTATGAGAGAAATTATGCATTGCATGATTTAGAGTTAGCAGTCATGGTTCACGCATTGCAAATGTGGAGGCATTACTTGTTGGAGAAACCCTTTGAGATGAAAACTGATCATCATGGGTTGAAATATCTAATTACTCAACCTAATTTGAATGCAAGGACGAGAATATGGTTGGAGTTAATGGTGGATTATGATTTCAACATTAATTATATCAAAGGAAAAGAAAATCGGGTTGTCGATGCCTTAAGTCAAAGAAATCATATTGCTTCAACAATGACAACTCAAACTAACTTTAAAGGTCAAGTATTGCAGAAATACAAAGAGGATGAGTACTATATGCCAGTTAAGCAAGCACTCACTAGAAATATGCAAGATGCAAGATATGAAGGTTTTCATTTTGAACCTAATGGATTACTTAGGTATAAGGGGAGAATGTATGTACTTCACTCAAAAGAGTTAAGAAATCTAGTATGGAAAGAAGTGCATGAAGCACCATACTCTGGACACCCAAGTGTGACAAAAATGATGTATGATGTAAAGCCATTATATTTTTGGAAAGGGATGAAACGAGATGCTAATAGATTTATAGTTAGGTGTCTTGAATGTCAAAGGGTAAAAGTAGAGCATCATCATCCTGTAGGTTTGTTATACCCACATGATATTCCAAAGAGAAAGTGGTAACTCATAAGTATGAACTTTGTGCAAGGATTGCCTATGTCAAGGAATAAGCGCAGTGTCATTCTTGTGGTTGTGGATAAGCTTACTAAGGTGGCACATTTCATACCCAATAATCCAACTGATGGATCTCCTATCATAGCTAGGAAATTTGTGCAAGAAGTGTTTAGGCTGCATGGAATTCTTGAGAAGATTATCTTAGATAGGGATGCACGAGTCACCTCAAGGTTTTGGGAAACCCTATTTTCTACACTTGGGACTCAACCAAATATAAGATCAACACATCATCTAGAAACAAAAGGACAAACAGAAAGGGTGAATCAAGTACTTGAAGACCTACTTAGAATGTATTGCATGGATCAACAGTACAAGTGGGAAGACTACTTGCCTTTAGTTAAATTTTATTATAACAACTCCTACCATTCCACAATAAATATGGCTCCTTGCAAAGCATTATATGGTCGAAAGTGTCAAACCCCTATAAGTTGGGATAAGCTCAAGGATAGGGTGAGTCTTGGGCCAAAGATGTTGGCTGAAATGGAAGAGCAAGTGAGGGTTATTAAGCAAAGATTAACTGAAGCTAAAGATAGACAAAAAAGCTATGTTGATACAAAGCGAGTGCCCCAAAATTTTGCGGTAGGTGACAAGGTGTTGTTGATAGTAAAACCTCATAAGAGCTCCATCAAATTTGGAAAGTCTTCCAAATTAGCGCCACACTAAATAGGACCTTTTGAGATTCTTGAGGAAGTAAATCTGGTAGCTTACTAAATTGTGTTGCCACCAACTCTTGCCAAGATTCATAATGTCTTTCATTTCTCTTACCTAAAGAAGTATATACCAGGTGATAATCATGTGGTTGATTGAAATGATTTGCAGGTACAGGACCCTAAAGTGGTAACACTTGAGCCTATCAAGGTGCTCAGAATGTGTAAGTTTCACTTGCGTAACAGGGAAGTTCTAAACAACATGCTATACTAACTGAATTCAATGAGCGGGAAGGTGTGGGGTGTCTCCCATTTGAATTTTCCTTAGGGTCTAAGCAATGGAGATGGGGATTCAAGGGAATCGGAGGATGGCGATCCGGACTAGGTGGTCTCTCCCCTGGTGTCTCCTGAGTTGGAAGGCGTTGTTGAGTCTGTTCATGGCACGAGTAGGCTCTTTCCTCCTGCAATGGTGCTTGGACGGCTTGGGCGGCCTGGAAAATGGACAGTGTGGGGTGTCGTTTCACCCTTTGTTTTCGGCTTGGTGCTTCTTACCTCGCCACGGTCTCCTTTTAGATGGTTGTTTGTTGGTGGTCATTGTCCCATATGGATTTTGGTTGTGGGTAAGGGAGTGAGTGCTTCTGCCCTAGATCTTGTGGCGATCTGTGATAAGGAGGGTACTGCCTCTGTTCTGCAAAGGTTAGTTGTGCTTCTCAGAGATGTTGTGGTGAGTATTCACTCTCGAATGATTTACCCTAATTTAGTCAGATTTGACAACCTGCTATTGAGTTTGATGGTTTTGTTCTGCTGCAAAGAGGGTGTTGTCCCTTCTGTGGTCTTTGTTAATGGTGAGGTATTCTTGATGGTCTAGAGGCTTCGCTTGCTTGTGTGGAGGGTTTCAAATCCCTATCAGTGGTTGTTGTTGCTCGTTATGGTTGGGGTTGCGAGGATGTTGTGGGCTGGTGATTGTATGTTGTTGACCAACAACTTTTTGTTGGGGACGGAGCTGCTAGACTGGCTTGGTTCTGGGCCTTTGTGGTATGTGGGTCTTTGGTTCCTTCCGGAGGTTCTCTTGGCTATGCCTCCCCTATTCCCTTGGTTGGAGCTTTGGTGTTTATTTGGGATCTCTTCTTTGGTGTCTGGGTCTCTTGGGGCCTTTTTTGCTCTTGATCTTCGGTCCTCTTGGGGTTGTCTTATCTTTCATTGGGTGATTGTGTTTGTTTTTATGGACTTTGGGTCGGGTTTGGCTCGGGTGGTGGTGTTGGTATTTGGGCTCTCCTTTCCCCTTTGGATGGATCTAGTGTGGAGTGAGGTGCTGGCCTCTCCTTGTTTGGGTGTAGCTCTTGGTGTGTTGTGGTGGATGGGAGGAGTTTGCTCCCCGATTGGTGTGGCTTCAAAGAATTTCCTACTGCTTCTCTTTTGGGCCTTTGCTAGTTTTGGCTATGATTGTTCTCTACCTTGTGGTGGTTGATTGGGTGGTATTTCCTCATGACCCAGTTGGGTTTTTGGTTGTTACTCTATTTTTGTTTCCTATTGTCGAGGTTGCTAAAGGGTGGTGTGTTTACTTTTTCTACAGGAGTGGTGGCTTCCACTGTGATCCTACAACCTAATCCTATCGAGGTGGATCCCTCTTCTTTCAAGGTGAAGATGGGTGTTGTGGTTTTCCTTGGAAGCTTCTTCTAGTTTTCTCCATTGTTGTCCCTTTTGAGGTGGGTTCTACTCTTATGGAGGTGGAGTATTGGGCTTTTAGAGATCTTTGGGTCTGGTGGAAAAATTTCTCATGTGATCCTCTCCATTAGAGGGGAGCTCTCTCCTTTTGAGGTGGAGTATGGGTTAGCTTCCTAGTTCAGCTAGTTTTCGAAGAAGGGCTTGGAGTTGTTGTTCTTGTGCTACAGGTTTCCGGCTGGCAGTTGGGTTTGTGTCTTACAAGTGGTTAATGGATTGGCTGATCCTAGTTGTCAACATGACTTGATAAGCGGTGGGTTATTCCATGACTCTGAAAGTTTCTCTGCAATTTTTTATGATTCTTACCATTCTCTTGGTAAGAATTTGTTAGGCTCTCTATTGTTTGATTCGAACGGAAGGTCAGCTACAACCCATCTGCGGCAGGTGTTTAGTGGCCTGGTGATTTCAGGAAACCTCGTGGTCCTATAGAGTTGTGAGTTTTCTAGTTCTATAGGACTAGTTTTTGTCCTATATTTCTCTTGTTTCTAGTTCCTAGTTTGGGTTGCTAGTGGTTCTTTAAATCAAGACTGATGTTGGTCCTGAGTGTGTTGTTGCTCCTAGTCACTGCTGGCTAGGTGTTATTTGTGTCTTTGTTGTTCTTTCGTGGTTTTTCCACTGGTGTTGTTTCTTTGGCACTTCTTGGATGTTGTTAAAGGTTCTTGGTCCTTTCAAAACCTTGCTTACCTTATCAAAAATAGGGAACTTTTGTAGTGCAAAGTCGAGTGGGACCAGTATGCGGAAGACTCTGCCACTTGGGAAGACTATGCTGAGATACAACAAAATTTTCCTCATGTTTTGCATGTTTTTGAAATAACTTGAAATCAATGTTACATGTTTGATTAGATTATGTTGGCTACATAAAATTATCAGGGACAATGATTCACAAGGGGCAGAGTATGTCACACCCCAATTGTGTACTTACCTATTTACTATTACTATGCTAGGGTAAAATATTGCATGTGTGAATGTACTTTGAATTTTGATTAAGAATATATGTGCTTTCACTTTGTTATCAATGAATTATGAGTGAATGGTATTTCATTTAAAATTATGTGATAAAATGCATATAATTGAAATGGATGGTTATTGAATTGGATCTTCTAACTATGGAGATATATTATGTGAAAGCATATTTTGTTGAACAACTGACTACCATGGGAATGTGTTAGTTGGATGTAGGTACATGTTCAATCTTCTAGGTGTGAGGGGAAGTATCACTCAGGAGAAGAACTTGGTTGGGTAACCAATAATGTAACCTAATTGAGCTTACACACACACTCATAGTAGAATGGTTGAGTCAAGTTATTATGTTGGGAATCGGTAAGTCATCCTTTAATATGATGTGTTTGCATTAGTAACGGTCTTGATTATTGTTGAATGCATTCTTTAATGATTTTTATGTGCTCAAAGCTTATGAGTTCTTCCTTATAATACTATGCTTATGTGTATGCATATGTATGTCAACGAAAAACCATACACATGAAGGAACACATACATATAGACCATACACATGAAGGAACACGTACATGAGAGTACATGGGTAGACATACCTATACACGCTTATGAAGAGGTTTCTTATGAGCATGGTGTTATCAAATGAACAATACAACATGTGTGTGATGTATATAACTGATATTATTATTGCTATATGAATGCTAACTTGATTTGAATATCAAATGTATATGTATTTGATTATCATGAAATATATATATATATATATATATATATATATATATATGAATATATATATATATATACATATATATGATAGTATTAATACTACTTGTTGATATATATATGTACATGTATATATACAAATATATATTTATATATACATGATAATTAATAGAGGCTGATTTGTATACATGCTATGTAAAGTATTATAGACCAATTAATACATATGTTTGACATAAGATGAAGGTTGATATATATGCAAGTAATGTGCAATAATGAAGACCGATATGGGAAGTAAACCATAGTCAATACCATTTGAAATGCATCACTATATTGTAGTAGCATATTATTCCAAACTTGAATGCTTTTATCCAAATATATAAAGCAATGAAATATTAAAGCTTGCTTCGTAAAGTGTTTAAACGCATGAAAATTGGATAAAGCAAACAACAAATAACGTGCTAGTGAAAGCACTGTTTGAACGCTATAAAATGGGAGTTGACTCATCTTTTCTCTATTGCACAATGATGCTATGATCAAGTCAACTTAGCATGTGTGTTGCCTACAAATAGAAGACTATTTCAAAGAGATAAAATGTGCCAAATAAATAGGAATGATGGTTGCAACATGGCGCCAACATATGAAAACTCTATATTTCATAAAAGTTTGTTTTGGTTGCAAGTCAATTGTCATCATTTGGGAATGTGCACATTTGAATTAGTTTTAAGTTTTTTTCAACTAAAAGGGTCGATCTATAGAATGCAATGTTGAGTTTACACTTAGATTTCTACCACCTTTTGGCTATATGAAGTGAGTCGATTTGCATGTGGAGAGGTTTCAACCGACACACCATTTATTTTTCCTACAATTTCTCGATATTCTATATAAATAGAGGGGCTAGTTCTCTCATTTGGTATGCATTATTATTTTGCAAACCTCTTTTGCTGCAAATATTCTAAGAGTTGTATTTTGTAAGAGCTTATAGTTATTTTGTGAGAGTTATATTTTGTGAGAGCATAGTGATATCACATGTGTAAGAAGTTATAGTGAAGTATTGCTTTGAGAGGATAAATTGAAGCTAGTGAGTTGTTGTTGGAAGGTTGTGCACCAAGTCAGTCATTTGGGTCAAGTGTATTACAAGAATGAGGATCTAGTCTTCTCTTATTTGTCTTTATTTATGAAAGAATGAGATTTGAATGATTTGTTTGAACTGCTTGAGAATACTTGCATTAGGAGATCATAGAATTTGCTTTGGAAAGGAAAAGGAAGTTGTTTTATGCTTTTCTATGAAAGTGCTTGTATTTACTCCAAAATAGGAGGGTGTTTGTCCTTATTATTAAGTACATACTAGATATGATTAAATAAGGATAGCCTATGGGTTATTCATGGCTAAGTATTTGATTATATTAGATAGCTTGTAAGTTACACCTTTTGATTATCTATTGAATGGAGGGTAACTTGTATTTATGCTTTGTGGGTAGAAATACCATTAAGTTATGGAAAAGGGAATAAGATGTTTCTAGGGTTAAAGACTACCCATAGGAGGAAATGCCTAGATGCATAGATTATATTGGCCTAAAGTCAAATCGAGCTTAAGTAGTGTATGTGAGTAGGATGACTATCACTCAACGTACTGAGTGAGAACACTTTGGCCAAAGTATTGTGATTTCCTTTGGCTCCATTGTCAATTCACCATGATCCATGTATGCATGCTAGTCCAAGATTGTAGGATTTACAGGTTCTAGACATGTAGGACACAACACTAAGCTCATAATGGTTCTCGTTACAAGGTTACTCCACCAATCTCTCCGTCAAAGGTTAGGGCCATCTATTGTATGAAAGATGTGTGAGGGACCACATATGAGTCTATGGTTGGCGAAAAAGTGCTTGAGTGATGCTTCTCCTCCTTAGCAGGCGATATAAGACCAAGATTTGAAAGGAGATTCTTGGACCATATAAATCTATTTCTTTGAAGCTTGTTTGAGCTATGTATGTACTTTGTACACATTCTTTGGAATATTGCAACTTGGGGAATATTATATTAGAATGGAATCAATGTTGATTATTGTTATGAAATCTATGTTCATTTGTTCTCTATAAAGAAAATGAATTATGGCAATGGTTATATTACATAGTTTATTTACTTGAAAGTGAAAACTTAGGAAATGAACTAATTATGAAGAGATGCAACTAATTGTGAGGGAGTAACATTAGCAAGATCTTGAAGAATTCATTGTCTAGTGACAGAAAGATCTTGCTTATCCACATGTGCATTATGATTAAAATTTCATTATGAATAGGTATAATGAAGATCACTTAATCAATAGAATGAGATGACATATTTGGGTGTACACGTCCACTCCTTCTAAAATGTTAACTAGGATTTTGAGCTAGCTCTTAGCATAAAAAACCCTAGAAAGATAATTAATGATAAATTTAGGGTAGCTAGAATGATATGATAAACATTAATAATTCAAAATAAAACCCTAGGGTAAATAAGATAAACACACGTAATTAAACAATTATCCTAGAATTAAAATAGCTAGGAAATGAACTACCTAGAATAAAATGTTGAAGTAAATGTGGAAATAAAATAAAAGTAAGCACTTAGCTTGAAATTTGAAGCGGATATGCTATGAAAAATTTGTGAAAATTATTTGTTAATATGTAGACAATTTGGGAAAGGCTAGACAAATTTGTCATTGTGAGTCAACTCCATGATTGCGAGATGACACTAATACATACAAATGAGATCTACCTACATGGATCTAATCTCCTTAAAGTATCTAGTGTTTTGTCTTAATGTGTGTACCTTTTTCTTTGTAAAACCTTGGTTATGTGTAGTCAAGAGTTTTCTAATGATAGGTAATATGTCTTCCCCAAGTCAAACCCCCAAGATACTATGCCAACGACTTTGGGAAATGATTGAAGATAGTAGGCAAGTATATAGGAGATACCCTAGATGAATATGCAAGCATGCTTGATGCCATAATAAATGCTCTAATCATATGAATGGATGTAACTTGAATGCTCATTTTTATGATAAAATAGATTAGGGCCAGTCCTTAAATACAAATCCAAAGATGGCAAGTGAAACATTTCACACCTCGAGTCAACACAAAATGACTGGTTAGGCCCCAATTTGAATTAGAAAACTAAGAGTTTTAGATTCATTTCTACAAATTGTACAATCGACTTAAATCACTTCTACAAATCATAATATAAAAAATTATAAAACTAAAAACTATGACTATTCTTTAAAAATATATACTTATAAAATTAAGTAAACCTAAATTATATACTAAATTTTAATAGAAATTATGTCAAAAAAAATAATGTGCAAGTACATAATTTTCACCATTACATATTTACAATATTCTATTTTATTAGATGTATTTGTATTTGATTTAGGGGAGAGAACCCAGTAGTTGTGCACCCTAACTTCGCGCTTCCCAAAATCCTACATGGAAATTTCAAATCACTCCAATTTTTTTACAACAACTTACATGGAAAGTCCCCTGCTTATAACTTTCGTTTCAGGGCCACATCATGAAATATGATGCCACATCAACATGCTTTTTGTCAAGGTGTCCAAAAAGGCCCAAAAAAAAAGTGCTACCAATACTTGTGCAAACACATCATGAGTAGTTGAGCACTGATGTAGCATCACATCATTGGTTGTTTTTAGATCTAAGAGATACATTTCGTTTAAGTTAGGGTAGTTATGTCACAATTATTGGACATTATATAAACAATTATTAGACATTATATAAACAACTATTGGAACATGCTCAACTATTGGGTCCTTTCCCCTAGACTTGTGTATTATGTGCCTTCTATAGCACCTCAAATCAAGGTAAAAAACTCGAACGGGATACTATGGGTAGACAATACGGGACCTGAATCTATTAAATAGATTTCTACGAAGACAAGTAACCAATCTCGTCGCTTTGGCCGAGTGGTTAAGGTGTGTGCCTGCTAAGTACATGGGGTTTCCCTGCGAGAGTTCGAATCTGTTAGGCGACGTTAAACTTATTGTACCGTTAAGAAAAAATGTTGTTATTTTCGTTAGCTGACCATGCGATTTCACAGTTTTAAGAAATTCATGTCTTCTAATAGGTATATGCTATTTTCATTGTGTGTTATAACGTTATTTTTGAATATATTGTTATATTCTGATGTAACTTTCTTGGGTGGGTTAATTTATGCCAATTAAATAAATGCAAACACAACTACATAATTTTAATAATTATTTTAGAATTAGAAAAGTGTATGTGATAGATAAGGTTATTTAGTTTTATATTTGATGAAGATTATGGATCTAAAATGTCGAATCAAAAACGTAACAATGTAAATCAAAAGCACATAATTTTTATTAATGGATTATGGAAAACTCATATAAAAAATTATGGAATATATTTTATTTCTAGTATAAAAATGTGAATTTTTACTTAATGTCTTAGGATCTATATTAGATTTGTGTTTTGTTTGAGATCAAGTCTATACATTTGGGTCAAAATTTAACACTTGTAGATTCATTCTTTGTATCTAGACTTTGTCATGCACAATGCATAATTCTATTTTTTTATTCACCTGAATAATTTTTTTTTGCCTTTGCTCTTTTTGATATCTAAAGGACTAGCAATTTAGAACTACTTTAGAAGGGTTGTCATTATGAAGCAAGGAGACATGTTCTCCTAAGTTAACCCCTAGAAATGTGACAAGAGTTCAAAGACATAATGCAATCATCTTATAATAAATGTGCGCATATTAGTTACTTCTTTTAATGCACTAAATCCAAATGTTTCATTATTGATTTGTCATTTATTGTTCTAGGATGCTTGAGAGATGTCAAGTGATTGCAATTAAATGTCTTTAAATACTAGCACATGGCATTAGGAAAATGAAAAATGAGAACAAGATATTTCCTTAAAATGAGAACAAAACTAAATGAAAAATGGTATGGATATGCAAATTTTACAATTATATTTTACCCCCACTTTCAAGTGAATGTGAATCCTAAAATTATCATGCATCTCAAAGTACATAGCATTCACAAGCATGCATGTAAAGTAAATGCTTAGACATCAAAAGATAGAAAAGGATCCATATAAAGTAATGGAACCTACAAGGTGTCATCATGTGAGTATACATTTTGGTATGTGCTCCTCTTGGAGACCTACAAAATATATTAAAAACATGCAATGAGTGACTTTTGTTTCACAAAAAAAAAATAAAAAAATAGGAGCTTGCCAAATATCTAGGAAATAAGAACAATAAGCCATGATTAAATTTAGGAAATTATGCATGTTTGGAGGATGATAATGGTACACTTCACTTAATGGATTTATGACGACAAGGAATATGAAGCATAAGCCACATCATATGATATTATTATGTATTGTCACAATAATGAGTCTTTATATCACTACCTAGAAACTCAACATAGAATTTTAGTGACAATATATGTCTCCCTTTCAAGTGGTTGTATCCATAGGATGCAAGGAATTGAAGGAGAGGGAAAATAATATATGGAAATCTAATCTACAAGTAACCATATAAGCATATGAATTATGTTAAGTAATAATAATGAATACATAATGTGATAATTATGTGTAACATATAGAATGATAAAGTTTGATAAGATTATATGAGTTATGTTGGGTCCTAAAACCACCATTTCAAAATCCTAGAACTTGACTCAATTATCTAGGCTAGGGGTGTCTTCAATATAGTATAATTAGGGTTCATCCATAGATTATGGAGAGTTGGAGGCTAATTCAACGAGAGTGGGTTATCTCCCCTACACTTTGAGTTGATCTTAGACTCAAGAGGGAATTCCTAGAGGTATACCTAAATAGGCATTTGAATCAAACAAAATGAACAACTAAAATAGACAACCAAACCCAACTACATACTTGACCCTGAAAGTTCTTACTAGGGCAAGACTGGCTGCAATAACCTTTATATAGTTAATTTATTTGTGCAAGCATAATCCACATGAGATATATTTATTGAAGGTTTTTGTAGGCACCTAAAACATTCCCTAGGTCTATTCATCATCACTAAACCTATCACCTAATCCCTAATCGGCCAAATTCATCACCTAGTCCTAATTAACTTAGGACATATCCCTTTCACTTAAAATTCATCACTTAAATGAAATAATTGTATTATTTAATTGATCACTTTTTCCATCTCCTCACAAATAAATCAATAAATAATTACCCATTTCCACCTCACCTAGATGTGGCTAAAATAATTAAATATTATTATTTAATAAATTTTATATTCTCTAACCACTTTCCAAGAATATTGGGCACCTAGGAACACTTGTTCTTATGGTCCCCTTATTCTCTTAACATGTCCCAAAGTTATAGCCTTCTTAGGTGCACATGTCCCTAATTACCATCATCCTCACAACTACTTACTAAATTTGGTAAGTTAATCCTATCCATTCAATATTGGAGACTTTTGATAACATTTCATGTTGGTTTTAATGTTATTATCTTGTTTTTCTTTCATTGTTGAGCTCCATATAGAATTTTGTGATAGTTTAGACGAAGAGTACTTTTCATTACTTTTGGTTCTATTTTCAATTCCTATATTATTAATCACATTTTGGCAACTTTGTTAGGGATTACCCTCATATTTCACTCTATTTTGTACGTTTGTGGTGATTTCTCACTAACTATTTGTGTAAGAATTTTATTCTTTCAAGTATCAAGTTTGTACAAGTGCCTTCGAGAGAAAAATAGACTACATAGTTGCAATTAGGATGCCTCAAAGACAAATTTTGACATAAAAGACTTAATATCTTACTAACAAAAAAAACTATAGATGTTTGCAGGCATGTACCATAGGTACGTTGTAAAAATCCGTGTTGTTCATACTATACAAATGATTGTAATCCTACATAGAAAAAATATCAAGGAAGTATATATAGTTTTCATATGATATTTTATTTTAGTTTTTTTCTTGGCATTATATACAATGCATATATGTTTACCATTGTTGTGGAAGAGGTGCCAAGGGAATATACACACATCAACTTATACACATGAAAAAATACACATGAACGCATATAACCACGCCACAAAAAAACTAGCAGGTATATACATAGGTAGGGGAGAGGACCCAGTAATTGTGCACCCTAACCTCGCGCTTCCCAAAATCCTACGTGGAAATTTCAAATCACTCCAATTTTTTTACAGCAGCTTACATGGCAAGTCCCCTGCTTATAACTTTCGTTTCAGGGCCACATCAGCATGCTTTTTGTCAAGGTGTCCAAAAAGGCCCAAAAAAAAAGTGCTACCAATACTTGTGCATTCACATCATGAGTAGTTGAGTGCTGATGTGGCATCACATCATTGGTTCTTTTTAGATCGAAGGGATACATTTTGTTTAAGTTAGGGTACTTATGTCACAATTATTGGGCATTATATAAACAATTATTAGACATTATATAAACAACTATTGGGCATTATATTAACAACTACTATCACAACTATTGGAACATGCTCAACTATTGGGTCCTTTCCCCTATCAGGTGGAAATTGCAAGTTGCGATTTAAATGAGAGGCCATGATTTCTATTTTACATTTGATAAAACTTTGAAATCTGATCGATATTTCAATATATTTTGGTTTGTTTGAAATCCATCAATTTAAATAAGGTCAAAATAAATTGACAATCGTTTGAAATCCACCTTGATTAAAAAACTAGGTTTAAATTTTTGTAAGAACTATAGTTTAAGACTTTTGTCAGGTTCAAAATTTCGTTAGGCACTTGAGAAAGCCCTTAATCACATTAAGGACCAAGGGTCAAGGCTCCATAAACCCATGGTCACATGGGGACTAAGCACGGGGTTTTGTTTAGCTTGCAGGGGCTTATTTACATCCGTTTGATGATTCAACCCTCCTCACTTAGCTAGTGGTTGTTTGTACAAACATGATCTAGCCAAAAAGGGGCCTAAAACTTTGACCTACAACATTAAAATTTGCAAAAACCCATCTATTAATCAAATCACAATAACTTTTTCATTTTTTATTAGATTTTCAAAATTTTGCAAGTTTTGGAAAGTTGGTTCTACCACGAACGTTGTGGTGTAGGTAAATTTTCAAATTCTTGATCCGAATTTCAGGTATAATCGTTCAAAGTAAT
>CM021104.1:837679-842679 GCA_007115665.2 Sequoiadendron giganteum
GGCACGAAAGACTTTTGAAAAGTTATATAGTAAAACTGATAAGACTAGGGGATATTAGATTGATAATGATTTGATGAATCTTGATCCTAAAGGTTTTGACCACATCCAAGGCTACATCTCTGAGATTAATAAACTAAGAACATGATTAAAAGATTGCATTATCATTAAGAAATATTTATAATTGATTTTTAATGTGTTATCCAAGCTTGTTCCTAAGTATTTTGTGTTTGTTTCTAGCTTTCATACCCATCACTTCTATGGAAGCATCATATGTATATCCTAGTCTTTACAAATCTCCTAATCCAATAGGAAGAAACTTTAATTCAAATGAGTGTCATCAAGTATTTTAAACCACAAGAATAGGTGGAAAGTGAGCCAAAGGTACAAAAAATAATCAATGAATCCTGAAAAAGAAGTAAAATAAGAAAAAGAAAAAGCTAAACAAAGAATCAAAATCATCTCCCTATCAAGAGGAATCCTCTAAGAAGAAGAATCCTAAGTGTGCATATTGCAAGAAAACAAGTCATGGTGAACATCAATTTCATTCAAAACTAACTGACGAGTCGAAGCATATTCTTAAGAACAATCAAATTAGTTTTCCTTCAACAATGTCAAGGGGTTCATCTTCTTCTTCTTTAAACTGCTACATGAATTTTGCTAAAAACTCCTACGAGAACTATGCAAGTTGCTAAAACTATACATGTTGCTACAAGATTTATGCAAACTACTAAAACTACAATACTACAATTTTTATTTTTATTTTAAAAAACCATTTGAAAACATGCAAATGAAAGAATAATATTATGCTAAAATAAAACTCTTTTTGTTCCTATTGCTCACACATTTTAATATGAAACCAAACCATAATAAAATAAAATCGCATAAAAAAATCCGAGAAACATGCTTTCTTATTTCCCTATTTTCAATAAGAAATATTCGCGGCAATGATATATCGTAAAATAATAGGTTTTGAATACTGATTCAAAATGTATATTTCCTTTCTATAAAGGACCTGAAATACCTTGCTTGCGGATCATTAGAAAGTGCATTAACATAAATACAGCAGTAAGAAGGGGTAATATGAAAGTGTGTAAACTATAAAAATGAGTCAAGGTAGATTGACCCACACTAACACTTCCGCGTAATAACTCTACCAAAGGAGCTCCTATTAACGGAATGGCCTCAGGCACACCGGTCACAATTTTGACTGCCCAATAACCAATTTGGTCCCAGGGCAAAGAATAACCGGTTACACCGAAAGATACGGTTAATACAGCTAGAATTACACCCGTAACCCAAGTTAATTCGCGAGGTTTTTTGAATCCACCTGTTAAATAGACGCGAAATACGTGTAAGATCATCATTAAAACCATCATACTTGCTGACCACCGATGGACCGATCGGATTAGCCAACCGAAGTTCACTTCAGTCATTATGTATTGAATAGAGGCGAAAGCTTCTAGAACGGTGGGACGATAGTAAAAAGTCATAGCAAAACCGGTAGCTACTTGTACCAAAAAAGAAGTCAGTGTGATTCCCCCTAGGCAATAAAATATATTCACATGAGGAGGAACATATTTACTAGTGATATCATCCGCAATCGCCTGAATCTCGAGACGCTCTTCGAACCAATCGTATACTTTATTGAGATAGGTAAACTCAAATTCCCCCTCTGAAAACCGTATATGAAAATTTCCTTTCATACGGCTTAAACAAGAACACCCAAATACTTTTTTGAACAAAGTACATGGTTTGTAAAATACAAAAATATTTGCTATTTCATTTCTTTGTATGAAGGAAGAGGATTCACAATAATCCATGATTTCCTACAATAAGAAGGAAAAGAAACTTGATAGTGATAATGCTCAAATTTCAAGTTGGCTCATTGTTATGCAAAATAAATCGCTATAGGCCTTTTGAACGATCTTTTATCCTATTCGTGATATAAATCACCTAGAAAACAATTAGTATTGATGATCAATAGGAATTATCTTGTCGAGATCTCAATAGATGAATAAATCTAAACCTAAGATTTTCATTTCACCCCGATGATTTTTTGAATACTCGAAAGGTTTTATGGGTTATAACCTTTCCATTTCATTCTTACTTACTTAATGAAATAGACTAACTAAAGAAAATGAAATACTATCTCATTCTTTAGTCAGCATCAGTATAAAAAGGAAGAGAGATCCCTGAATTTATTATCATAGTTTTTTCAATTATTAAGAAGCTTGGTCACGAGGTCTCAAAAACAGGCATAAACCATAGTTCAGATTTTCTTGAATATATTACCTCGTGCTCCAGATATTAACTATTAGAGCAGCATCTAACGAGGTAGAAGGACCGTCTTTATTTTATGAAGACAACAGACCGGTTTTCTGTACTAGAATAGAGATCAATTTTAACAAGTCGCACACCCATAATTCCAAAAATCCTTAGATAAAAGTAATTACACGATCAAACTACCGGAACGTAATAACCTAAAAATGAAAGCTATTCAAAATTTTTTCTTTCTTAATTCTTTTTCTTTTGGATGAACTCGGGATCCGGGCGGATTTTCTAGTTTTTCTAGCCCCAACTAACTGGAATTCCGTCTAATAAAATGGAAGAATTATAAATCTCCAGAATAATGCATAAGAATACTGCAAATAGAGCCATTGCAATACCCATAAAAGGAGTAGTTCCCCATCCGGGAGCAACTTTACCAGATTCTGTATTAAGTGGTTTTAAATAATTTCCTACAATAGTTCGTATTGGTCCGGTTCTGGAAGTATCATCAATGGTCTGTGTAGCCATAAAAACAATAGTATTGGTTGAGATCTAATTAACTTTGTATACTATTATGCATATATACATACATAGGATTACCTACCAATGGAAACTGCAACCTTAGTCGCTATCTCCATATCTTGTTTACTTGTTAGTTTTACTGGTTATGCCCTATACACCGCCTTTGGGCAACCTTCTGAACAACTTCGAGATCCTTTTGAAGAGCACGAGGATTAGTTGAAAAAAACGACCTTCCCGATGGGGAAGGTCACTTTTTTATTATAAGTAAGAAGGAGGATTTGAAAAATAAATTATTTTCCCCCTCTATCCGGAAGTTTGGGGGGTTCTCGGAAGAAAATAGCGAAAAAAATGATCCCTAAGGTCGACACCAAAAGGAATGTATAAACCAATGCTTCCATAAATTCGATCGTAGTTTACAATTAATAGAGATAGCTTTCGTACTAATTACAACATTTTCCATAAAAAAGTGGAATCAAAAGATTTTGATTCCTGAGATTCAAAATCTCAATATTGCATTAACGAACGGAGCAATACCATATTATACCACTTGTCTTTTAGTAGTTGGATCTCCCAGTTTTTGGAATGCCCCAAATTCTACTTGAGCATCCAAGTCCGGATCAATACCGGCAAAAACATCTCGAAATAGAGTTCTAGCACCATGCCAAATATGTCCAAAAAAGAAAAGAAGAGCAAATGTAGCATGCCCAAAAGTAAACCAACCCCTTGGGCTACTCCGAAAAACACCATCCGATTTCAAAGTAGCACGATCTAACTCAAAAATTTCACCTAATTGGGCACGTCTAGCATATTTTTTGACTATAGCAGGATCACCAAAACTAACTCCATCAAGTTCACCACCATAGAACTCAACAGTTACACCTACTTGTTCCACACTATATTTGGATTCTGCTCTCCTAAAAGGAACATCGGCTTTCACAATTCCTTCTTCATCTACTAGAACGACTGGAAATGTTTCGAAAAAGGTAGGCATACGACGTACAAAAAGCTCATGTCCCTTTTTATCTTTGAAAATAGGGTGTCCTAACCAACCAACAGCAATTCCATCTCCATTGTCCATTGCACCCGCCCTGAATAATCCCCCTTTAGCTGGATTATTCCCAATGTAATCATAAAAAGCAAGTTTTTCAGGAATTTTTGACCAAGCTTCTGATAGACTTAGATTTTCAGCCAGACCGGCACGAACCCGTCGATCTATTTCTTGTTGGAAGTATCCCTGATCCCACTGGTAACGAGTAGGACCAAATAATTCGATCGGAGTGGTTGCGGAACCATACCACATTGTTCCGGCCACAATGAAAGCTGCAAAAAACACAGCAGCAATACTGCTGGAGAGGACAGTTTCAATATTCCCCATACGTAATCCTTTGTATAAACGTTGGGGAGGACGAACACTGAGATGGAATAGACCTGCTAATATACCCAATATACCTGCTGCAATATGATGAGAAGCTATTCCTCCCGGAACAAAAGGATCAAAACCTTCAGCTCCCCATGCCGGATTTACAGGTTGTATTTTTCCAGTTAGTCCATAAGGATCAGACACCCATATTCCAGGGCCATACAAACCCGTTACATGAAATGCTCCGAATCCGAAACAAGCTGCTCCTGAGAGGAATAAATGAATTCCAAAAATCTTAGGCAAATCTAAAGAAGGTTTTCCTGTACGGGAATCACAGAATACGTCTAGATCCCAATATACCCAATGCCAGATAGCTGCTAAAAAGCACAAGCCAGAAAACACAATATGTGCCCCGGCCACACCTTCATAACTCCAAATACCTGGATTAGATACAGTTTCTCCGGTTATACTCCATCCACCCCATGAATCCTTTATTCCTAAACGAGTCATAAAAGGTATAACGAACATACCTTGTCTCCACATTGGATCAAGAATAGGATCGGATGGATCGAAAACTGCTAATTCGTAAAGAGCCATTGAACCGGCCCATCCAGAAACTAGAGCTGTATGCATTATATGCACAGCGATTAACCGGCCAGGATCATTCAACACGACGGTATGGACACGATACCAAGGCAAACCCATGAAAATACCCCTTTATCAGAAAAACTAGACACTATGTAACTTTCTCGCATTAGAGAAGATTATGCTATGGAGTTAGACCTTTGTCTCAAAGATGAACATCTATTAATAGAACAGTTTCAAAAAATAGAATTGAGAAGCGGATATA